>OOFC01051230.1:164171-191328 GCA_900323345.1 Pseudochromis fuscus
AAGCAGCCAAAGTGGCGGTTGTAAACTTCAGGGTTTTTTTTTTTTTTTTGGGTGGGGAAATAAATTCTCCAGACTGGGCTTCACTCCATTTCAAACCATGCCTGGACCTCTGCAGCAGCAACATGAGGAAAGACAAGCATCTATAATGTATTAGAAGTAGCGAGCATTACTTTATCGATCGCACAGCGGGAAAGTACTTTATCACTGAAATGCCACATGTGATGTAATATTCAGAACACAAAAACAATCAGGACTCTGTCTATGTAGGCATTGGAGAATAATCAGTGACATCCAGTAAGTAATGATCCAGAGGAGGGAAGCCATGTTTTCTCTCTGCTGTGAATATAAATATCCAATCTGAACAAGACATTTTTAGACTTTTTGCTAAATAATTCCTGAGTTAGAAGATTAAGGAGCACATTAATAAAAGTTTAAGTGCATTGAAAACCATAACTTGCACACTGACAATCCTCTAAAAGGACTGTAAATTGTATTGTTTGAGATAATGTGATGTAAGCCTCAAACATATGTTTAATCAGGCGTAGATTTGATTAATTGTGCACTAATGTAACACCCTTTTTTTTCAATATAATTTATAGCTTTAATTTGCATTGTAAATGGATACACTTTACCTCTGGAGTATCATACTGGAGAATTTGCATTGTTAATAACCACACTTCTGCAAAAGGGGGCATAATGATGATGTGCAAGTCTACTGTTTGCTGTCTGATTACTCAACGTTTCTAACTTTTGTTTACTTCTCCGGACTACAACAGGTCAACGTATGTGCCGTCAAAAGATAAATGATGTTCCCCTGGTGGACATCCAGCTACCGAGTATGGGTAACCAAGCAGATAAGATTATTCTGTACACTTACCCTCTTTAAATCAGTCAATTAACTCAAAGGCACACATACCTGTCTGCTTAATTGTGTCCCCAGTGCTTAATTATCTGCATAAATTTTAGGGAGATGAAGCCTGAATCTGCCAGATGAGAAAAAAAAAAGTCCTGCTACAGCTTGTTAGTGCTGGGATATTGATGTATAATGAAAGGCGAGATGCTCAATATAGAACTATTTGGAGGTAAAAATGACCGCAGGGATCAAACTTATGCGTTTTGATGCGAGTTTTAAAAGGAGAACGTACAAAAGAAAGAAAAGATATGTTGGCTGGGAGCCTATATTCATTTATTTTTTTTGGCATAACAGCTGATGCTCTCATTCATAACAAATTATAAATGGAGGAGTATGCAGAATAATTATTTCCTAACATGCCAACATTAACAAGCCAAATGTAGGATATGCCAGATGAGTTATTCTGAAAGGCAGTAAAGTTTTTTCCTCCATGCATCTGCTGTTTCTTTATGAGCGCAATATCAGAAATGAGAACTAGGAATGAATCTTTGTCAATTATTTTGCTGTCACATGAATTATTTGAACTCATTTACCGTATTTTCTGGACTATTGAGCGCACCTGTCTATAAGCCGCTATTGAATTTATTCGAACAGTTTCATGTGGTCCACTCTGACCAGGTCTGATGTGACGAGGCTAAATGTATTGGTGGCACGGAGATTGCTAGCTTGTAAAAAACCAATCGAGCTTCGTGCCGCCGATACATGAGCAACACCGGTGTTTAAGCAACAGGGTTCAAAGTGTCGGAAAAAAGTAGCGGCTTATAGTCCGGAAAATACGGTAATTGTGTATAGAAGTGGACTAAGCAGCTGGGTCTCAAAAGTAAAGCCAATGCAAAAAAGTGCAATACTCCCAATAGCCACTAGATGATGACTCCAAAATACTCTTTCTCCAGTTGACTTTGATTCAAAAATCATAGTACACATAGTAACCTTTAAATAGGTTGAAACTTTCCTTGATTAACCATAAACACTTTGTTTAAATTTACTTAGTTCTTCACATTCGCTAACCAGTCACGCTATTATTTTGAAAATAATATCATGGGTACACAAATTCACACCAAACAAAAACACTCATAACTTTTTCATAAATAGTCAAATATGCCTGAAATGTTTTATGGGCTCTCGATATCAACATGCATGTACAGTTTCTGTTCCTGTAACTCATGAAGTGACATCTGTTAAACGTCCTGGTTCAGTCATGTGACAGTATAGTCGTAATACCGCTACTGGGCTGCCATGATGATGACATCACATGGGCTCAAGGCTGACTCTCCACCAGAGTTGCTCTCCAGTGGTACAGCAGTAAGACGGCACAAAGTGACTCCGAGCGCAGCGGTATGTTGCAGATGCTGTTGTGGTGATAACTAATGTAACAACAATCCCGATGCTCATGGAGTCTAACTCATCACATACAGCTTCCACGTGCTTCGACCATCAGAGCATTTCATCCAATCAGAAAAAACAAATTTGCCACTGGATCTTTCTGCATAAGGACTGACTTTTAGAGATGAATATCTTGTATGAGCTCTTTATTTTCAAACATTCCCATGAATCGTTAGTTTATCATGATCTATCTTCCAAAATGTATGTTGACCATGGGTTTTCTGTTCCTTTAAAGTCCAGGATAAAGCTTTATATGGTACTTGCCAGAATATTTACAGGGCTTGTAACACTTCTGTCTGTTTTTATTTGCATCTGAGGGTGTACTTGCTCAAATTAAACCCGCTCATCAATTAAAAGCCGATTCTCTAATAATCGCCGGGGCCGTGGTCAATATGAACAAATAAAGGCCGGACTCCAAAGACGGGGGGTGAAAAAATAAACATATACTGTGCCTGCAAATGTTTTCCAATAAAAGCCCTGTTGGGAAATGAAGGTTTATGCCCTCTTAAATGCTTAAGGGCTTTTAATTTGAAACGGTTACAGAAGGAGGGGGATGTATTGACAGCGTGCAGTAACTTTAATGTTTTCATCTGCTTCTCTTTCGATCCTGTTTGAATCTCAAAATGAAGAAAACATAAGCTGTGATAAAAGAAACCAACCCATCCATCCACCCTGACCTCCTCCCTATGACATCACCTGACTTATTTGCTTAATACTCTCCCCACTTGAATTCCCTTTTAATCCACATCCATCATTTGTTTCATTTTAAATATTCCAATATGGGTAAGATGGTTGAAATATATGTCTCAGTTGTCCTCCACATTATTAAATACTGTGTGTTTTGTTTGGACAGAGAATGTAATCCCAGGCATCAGCAGGGAGGGACTCACACAGGGTTTATAATGACATAATGAAGAGATGGATGTTGGCATCTGATAGCAGGCTACTCGTGTTTGCAAAGCGAAATGAACAGAGAGTACGCTGCATAAAAAACACAGCGCTCATGTTTAACTATTTCTCCAGGGCTTGTAGCAGCTATGAAAATAAGAGAAGGTAAATTGCGGACAAAACAGTCGAGTCCATCAGGCTTAACTAAATTTACAGCTGAATGCGATGGGTTACTGCCAACAGCCTGGTATATTTCCCCTCAAGTGGCTATACCAATAGAGCTACACTGCAGACAAGATGTATAAATAAATAAATGTATCGTTCTGGGTTTTAAATATGTAATAATTCATTGTTTGTCCTCACGAGACAAATTTGCATATAGTTTCCATATATTCTACTGCCGGAGATGGAAAGTAAACCTGTTGGGGAATAAAAAAATTTCCATCTTCCCTTCAGGTCCAGTTTATTTTCATTGTATTTGGTCCTGGTGCTCTGCCAGAAATGGTCAAGTGTTTTCATTAAAGCCTTAATAGATGCAGTCTCCTCCCCAAACTCAACTTTTCACCTTGCCCGAGTATCATTTGGCTGCAGATCAAAAGAAATCAACACAGTTAATGAGAGATGGTGGGTGCTGTTGCACTGTGTCCAGCATTTGGATCAATGTGGAGTGCCATATTTTATTGAAATTTGGAAAACTGTTTACAAAAATGGTCTGACTGCACACCAGCTAGTGTTCATAGAGCTGAAAAGTCATGGCCTCACCAGAATTATGACTCGGAGTACCGTGTTTTTTTCAAAATAAAAGAAAACGGTACTCAATTAAAAGTCGGGTCTCTATGGTCAGGGCTGGAGTGAATAAAAACAAGATACCCTGTAAAGAAATGAAGACTTTCTGTTTGCTAAAGCACGACAGGGTTTTTAATTTGACTCAATTACAGGAAATTCAAAATAAAAGTTGAATGTTTTGTTTCACTCTGACCACATTTGAAGCTTCATAAAGAGGCTTTAGACTAAAATATGACCAATTAAACTCATAAAGAATTGGAAAAAACTTCTGAAGTTGATGTAAAAAAAAAAAATGTATTTGTGGAAAAACAGTGTCAAATTGTGTGGGGGATAAAGCAGAGAGCAGTGACTGGAAAACATCCTTAGTATAAAATGATACTTGACTCAGAAACTCCTCTGTTGACTAAACTTCCTCCCTTTTCACCCCAGCAGCAAATAGGCTGCAAATATCAGCAAATATGCCAAGGATCCAGCTGTGTCAATTTAGGCCCACATATTGCCATTGCAGTTGTTCCAAGTCAGCTTTTCAGGTAAACAAATAAAGCACCTTTTGTAGCTTGATATAGATATATATTGCATTTCCAAAGTCACTGAATCACTTTGACAAGTTTCTGACAAAAGGTCAAGTCGTGGTTTCGACAGTCAAAGACGTGTCCTCACCCCCTGACTCTGTCGGCACTGACAACACTATTTCACTTAAGCTCTTTCCCCTGATTAGAATGTTCTCCACGGTCCTGATAATTAGCCTGTTAATTGCCCCTACTTTCAGAAATGCATTTGAGCATTGAATTGATATTCAACACAAATGAGTCCTTGCAGGTTTCATTCAACGACTCCCAGCTGTTGGATAAATTTACCGCCACTGGAAATCATACGAGAAACACAATCTGATTTTACGGCATTTTTCTTATCCTCCTTATTAGATACTTGGTACACTTTAAAATGACCTAAACCTTGGGTGTTTTAAACTTTGTAGCCTATCGAGAGCTTTTCTGACCACTAAGACGATGTTTGCCATGTGAGATTTTGCAAAATAACTCATCTAGAGTCCGATATTTTTGTCCATTTTTATCTATTTTCCTTCCCTCCTTCTCTTTCTCCCTTCAAAATCAATAATGGAATAGGTAATTATTTGCTCTACATACCCCATGTAGCAGGAACCTTTGTCACTTTTCCTTCTGAACAATTTCACCTCAACTCACCCGGAAACATCCAATATCACACACAAATACTTAAAGGGTCAGCTTCCCAATGCACATGTACATTTCCTCCCTGTTCAATTTGCATTGCATAAAAAAAAGGTTACCCCCCCCTCTCGGCTCCCCCCTCATGGTTTGACAGTTTAAGGCTGAAAAAACCCATCAGGCCATTCAGTTCCACGCATGAGAGAATTCCTGTTAAGACTCCCACTGAGGAAAATGGGCCCTGCCCCTTAATTTACCGCCTGAGTCAAGAGGGAGGGCCCATTGATGCATTTGGAACTAACTAGCTGTGCTCAGAGACCCCGTCGCTCCGCTCGCTCCTTTCTATATTATTCTTCTCCATTTAATAAACCACGTTTCATTCTTTGCTTTCGACTCCATTTCTGCTGTTTTGATTCTGATGTGCTCCTGCTGATTTTTGCCTGGGACACCCTTTTGTGACTAAGCACGGGTGGAAAATTGATAAATTTTGCACATTAATGTTACTGACAGCTACTACAAAAGACGACAGCACAAAGGAAAATTCTACTCAGATACATATCCATCCAACAAAACATGAAGAAAAGAGTTCACTGTGAGGTGGTTCCAGGACTAATGTCGGGGGGATGGATAAAAATTACAATACATCATCATCAGGAGTTTATTTCTAATTTCATCTGATCATCTAGAGCAGATCAAACTTTACACTTACTCTAAAGCTACATTTTGCATCTTGAACAATTTCAAAATAAAAGCTCACCACCGCAGAGCTTTCAAATGAACAGTTTTTATTTGATGAGATCCATTATACCAACAATAAACCGACTACAGCACACAAGCATAGGCACCACTAAAGAAAGTTTACCATGGAGTACATAATGATAACAGAGCATTGAGCGTGAGCTGGATTTATCATGTTAATTTACATGTTGCAAAATGCTAATCGCCCACTGGAAACTAATTAGCCCAAGTGCACATGTCTCAGCAGAAACAACGGGTCTGAATAAAACCCTTAATTAACCGATATGTTGCACGTGGGTAGAAGTGTTCAGTGCTTTCAGTCTGTTCACATCTACACTTCACGAAAGTTCAAAATGAAACTGTTTTTTGACCTGTCGGTTCTCACTTGCACAAAAAAGTTTTAATTCCTATAAGTGTAGGTGTTGATTGACAATTAGCCAATAATGTTTGGTTAATGAACCCATATGTTGTTTGATGATGCATATACAGTTGCTCCATCTTCAGATGAAAGTGTTAAATATCATAATTCCTGGAATTTATTATATATTCAGCTCCACCTTATGTAAACTGACCTATATATTCAGTACAATGTGGCATCATGTATTCCTGGCTAAATACACCAGCATCGCCATTGTGTCTATTGTGTTCATACTTCCACTTTACATTGTTTGCACTTTACACACCGCATATACTTTCAAGCCGTGGCTGCCAACCCGTTAATCATTTTTGGCCTTTGGGAGACGCTGGGTTCCAAGTCGATCTCAAAGCCTTTCAGTTGCGAGGTAATTTGTTAATTTTCACCGATCAGAAGTGAACGCTCTCCTATGGGCTGTACCGAGGCTGTATTTTCTGCGTTCAAAGCAAATCCTTTCCTGCTGTTCTTGTTTCACATTTAAAACCCTCTTTCATTGGCAAATCACATAGAGCCTTTGATTGTGAGGTGGCTACAGAAAATGGGCTGTTATTTGTCACTGAGGTTAGGAGGCTGACTGCCATTGTTTGCCACGGCTTTGTACGTAAGATATTGACATTTTCAGCACTTTCTGTTGCTGGTTCAAGTTCTAAATATCACAGGGGGAGAGTGGTAAGAGAAAATAGACATAATGAGGAGGAGAAGGAGTGCACAAAATGAGAGTAAACACTACTGTTGTGTCCTCTTGGATGAAAAACCACTAATGCTGCATCATAAAATTGGCTTATTATTATTATTGATATGTCCTTAGCATTTTGACCACTGCTTTCAAGGCTTTATACACGTTATATATTTATGCAATGGCTGTTTACCACTGCCAACTGCTGTTTCTCACTCACAGGACTGTATAATTAGACATACATTTAGTCACCATGACATAACCACTTGGTTTGTGGACTCTTATTTTGAAGCCAGGTAAGCATTTGAACATTGCCATTTTGTTTTTTTGGACCCAAAGTGACCATATTTGGTTATAAAGAGAGAAGAGGAAGTGGGCCTTCCCTTGAACTTGAAGACACAGTGTAGGAGACTGGAGTTCATGGGTGAATGAGTCTTCAAATGACCTGTAAATCATTGGAGACCAGACCTGTCCATTAAACTAACCACACCCCTAAGCCTAATATTTAATTCATGATGAAATGATTTTCAGATGCATGAATACTATTGAGAAAACTGTATTTTAGCTAATGACATCAGAATAATGTATTAATTGAGTATTTAATGATTGAAATTGAACATGTTTGAATTGAAGCTAATTAGAGCCAGCATCTAGTGGCCATCGGTGGCATTGCCCTTTTTTGCACTTCCACATTGCACTTTTGACATATGGTGGCTCCATCTATCCACTGACACTGATTTGCTTTCTTTGATTCAGGACCATGGACAGTGACATGTTAATTCAGTACCACTAGGGAAAAGTCTTCATTCAGTGTCAGTGAAAGTTGTAGATCCATACATGGTCACATGTTATGATTCACAGACAGATTATAGATAATGAACTATAATTACCATGAACAGTAGCACTGAAGTAGGTTTCAGAACCACGGACAGTGAGACTCATAATACAGATGATAAATAGATGGTGGTGGTGGAACACAATTTAGAACATAATTGATTATATTTCCTGTCCCCTGGTTTGTTTAAGTATCCAATAATGACAGAATACATGCCACCTTGATTCAGCACCATGGACAGCGATGTGTACTTCCTAAATCTGATCACAGTGGGACAGATCCACCATTTTCTCTAATAAGAAGAGTTGACTTCAGAACAGATTGGTGGGAAATATGTACTGACTGAGTATTTAGTGATTAAAAATGTTGAATTTTGAATTAGAGCAGGAGTTTTTTTGTGGAGGCAGCCTCTAGTGGCCACTGGTGGTATTACACATTTGTGGCTGTGTCCTCCTTTTATACACGGTGTACTGCAGTAGCCACCTCAGATAGTTTTATTTTACAGCACAGTGTGTCTTGCTAGGGTGGCTAGCATGCCAGCGTGTGGTGCACACTTCACTGTGGAAGCAGGAAATAAGGTGCAGTCTCGGAGTAGCACTTCTGTACAGCTGCTACTCTGAAAGCAGCAACCCTGCAGCAGTGCAAAGTTTCCTGTGCTCTTCCTCCATTTTCATCTTTACCCACCACCACCACCCATCTCATCTCCGAGAGCAGGCCATATTCAGTGTATCCATGGAAACGTACAATTATCTAAGACATCAACAATTTGCGCTGAATAATTTTGTCAGCAACCGAATGGGCATGATAGCAGCAGCAGCAGCATCAGCAACACCCCCACCCCACATTCCCGCTACTTCCATCCACACTCATCCTGTTCCATCTATCTCATTTAGCACTGTGCTCATCATGTGCGTGTTTCAGCGAAATGCATGTTTGTGGGAGTAAATATAGCACACAGGCAGCAAATTGATGCACACAGGCGAGTGTCAGACACAGACGTATCAGTGAAGAGTTCCCTCTAAACTCTGCTGCCTCAGACTCGAGAACACAGTAATACGGCTTGTGAATTAACTGTCTTTCCCGTCTGTGATCGCCGCAGCAGAGACAATATTATTGACTGAATTTACTCTCAGGATTTGCTCGCCTTCAATCCTGAGAACAAAATCAGGAATTAACAGGCAAACACTGACAAGTACCACATATTTAAACATAACACAAAAACCTGTAGGATGTATTTTTGCCATCATAACAAAGCAGAGATTATTCCCAAACTGGTGTCACACTTACAAGTCAAAGCACTGTTTTAATGGCAAAGCAGTGCCAGCGTGCTGCGTGTTACACAGCAGCAGGGGTGGGAAAACCCGCTTTAATTGGATACATGTGGTACATGAAGCAGCAGGCACTGTGGTGCTGACTCTCTATCAGCTGCTGATCAAACGTGGCAGGTAGTGTGGCAAGTGCTGTGCTGACACTTCCCGTTTGGGATTAGTGTTACTAAGGTAAATAAGATCATTTCAGTTTGGGTTTGTATGTTTTAAGATCTCAAACATCGGCCCCTACACTGAAGCACAAAAATATTATAAAAGTTGGTTGAAATGTACATGTCTAATGCAAAATAATATGAATAGTGTAATTGTACAAACTGTACTCTAATGATAGTAAACTGCTGTGTTTTTATGATGTTGGTATTTTCCCATGGTTTTACCACCCGAGCCAAGCCCAGGTTCTATATATAGAACACTTTAATCTTGGACAGCCTGTGTGTTCTGGCAGTACTACTGTTTGTAGCACACCTGTTTTGATGTTGTGTCATAACTACAGACATAGTGCTTGTTAAACCTGCCTTCACGTAGCTGTTTTTTTTTTAAAGGAGAGCCAAATATACTTCTTCATTTGTGTGTTCATTATAGTGATACTGTTTTTATATCAAAGTTAAATCACATTTATGTCCTTGCCCAGAGCAACTTCAAACAATAGTATCATTACATCCACGTCAATCAATCTACTGTTGTAACATTGTCATTAGTTAGTATGCTGTGCAGTAAGTATGTAGGTTATCTCGGGGTGTTGTTTTGTTTCATTGTGATTCAATTGTCCAATTAAATCGCTCCACACGTTTTGTCCAACCTACATATCCTGTTTTTGCCGGTAATACAGTACCACAATACAGAAGTTAGTTAACAGTATTCTCCATGAGTTGATTCACTTTATATTTTTTCTGTTTTGCCTGGAAAAATCTGTCCAATCTTCTTTTCTGGCAACTGGAGCACTAAAATATTGTTCTACTACCTCGGCACAATGAAGTTCAACTCATTATTTCTGCCCCTGAAACGGTACTAAAACTTAAAATCAGCCAAAAACCTTCCAGTAAGTCCAACTTTCTACTATCCCGCCTCCCGACCACACAACTAGCTTTCTTCCTCCCTTCCCTCATCTGCTCCCTTTCTTCATCCCTCTCCTGTTGCTGATCCCCCCCTACCTGTTTGAATTAAGACCACAGGGACGCCGCCGCGCTCCTGAACTGTAGAAATCCATTAATGTCAGTGTTAACGCGAGGCCACTGTCTGCTCATTAAGACCTAGATCCTCGTCTCGCTGATGGAGGATCTCGGGCCTCGCTTCGTGCTGACGGACAGCAGAGCAGGAAGTGCACAGCCACTGTCTGCACATCGCCTCAGGGGGAAGGCAGCGGAAGAGAAAGAGAGAAGGATAGGGCGACGGGTTTGCCTCCGATTACATAAGTCAGAAGTCACACTATCAGGGTTAGTGTCAAGTACAGACATGTGCACTCGGCGTACATGCAGACACATGCTGTCCTGTGCTGAGAGCTGCCTTGCTTAACAGGCCATGGGTGAGTGTCAGTGTTTGCTCATGGTTATAGGAAGCAGCAGAGTGTGCAGCTTTTATCTATCCTCCTGAGACTGAGTGTGCATGTGATGATTACATTTCATTTATCTGTTCAACAGATGACTTGGAGAAGGTTAAAAGGAAACACGGAGTACGGCTGTTTATAAAAATACACGAGTGAATAATGAAAGATTAGTATGTTATGGGGATATTAAATGGTAGCGAGATAAAGAAGTCATCTCTCTAATTGTGGATGTTCAAGAAAAAATCAAAAGCATCTGTGATCTGAGAGTACAGAGGTATTTATAATACTTACAGAGTGGTATAGGATAAGACACTTGCAAAAATGACAGAAATCTGGTCCATTCATCCAGCTCTATGGATGCTACAGGCTGAACGTTGTTGCCCCCTTGTGGTGACATAGCAACACTGTCACTGACAGTTATAACAGATTGGTACAGTTGTAATTCAGGTTTTCCTCAGTTTGAGCTAAGTGTAGCATATAAATTGCCATGTTTAAAGGTTTTCTTGGTTTACTTGTTGTAGTTCTGAGAAACTGTAAACTTGCATTAAACCAATTACCCCAGTACAATCAAAGGCATTAATGTCAAATAGTCCATGAAAAACTAACATATTTCATTTAGATTTGCAGAGAAAGTCTCTGCTTGTTCTCCCAGACAATGCAGGATACCATGTGTTGGCTGACTGTGTTGGGAGAAAACATGTTTATAGCTGTTATAAACAGCCGCACTTAAAGGCAGGGTGAAAAGCTGGTCGTTATCTGGACAAATCAGACAAGACGCAATCATTTCAACATGGGCACAGTGCATATTTTCAGACAGTCTCTCCTGGAAGGCATTTATGTTGTTGCACCTGTTTGTACACAGGATAAGTGACAGAAATTGCTGTGTGAGGAGTAAAAAAATAAAAAGCTGTACCTAACAAAAAAAAAAAAGTTTCAATGAAAACAAACATAGAACTAGTCAGTTGGCTCACAGGGAACTGGTGGCAGGCAGTGTATGGGTAGAGCAATACTGCATTATGTAATGTAAAGCCAAACCTTTATCAAAATCAGACCGTGGTTGAGAGGAGCAAATATGATTTAAAAAAAACAAAAAAGAAAAAAGAAAAAAAACAGTTGTGAACAAATTGAACATAGTGCCTCAAGCACATATTTCACATTAAAGCCCCATTAAGAAATGACAGATTTCTGTCCACTAAAATAGTAGTAACTGACTTTTATTTTCAGCAGTGGGCAGCTCCTTGCCTGCTCCTGTTCCATCACTGGATTCAGCACTGGACAGCTCCTAGCCTGCTCCTGTTCCACCCAAGGATTCAGCACTGGACAGCTCCTTGCCTGCTCCTGTTCCATCACTGGATTCAGCACTGGACAGCTCCTAGCCTGCTCCTGTTCCATCCATGGATTCAGCACTGGACAGCTCCTAGCCTGCTCCTGTTCCATCCATGGATTCAGCACTGGACAGCTCCTTGCCTGCTCCTGTTCCATCCATGGATTCAGCACTGGACAGCTCCTAGCCTGCTCCTGTTCCATCCATGGATTCAGCACTAGACAGCTCCTAGCCTGCTCCTGTTCCATCCAAGGATTGTTGAGTTTGGATTACCAACAGAATGCTGTAATGTTAATGTTTTGATCTGCATTGGCTCCACTTCTGTTTGAACTGTCAAAACAAGGCTTCATACCTAAATTTGACTAATTAAACCTATCAAAGGAAATTAGAAATAAAATAAAGTCCTGCCTCAATCAAACAGAGGCCGAATACCACCTCCTTCTTCTTTTCTTTTTTTTGTTGTTGTTGGTAAATGAAGAGCCCAGCCAAAACATCCATCATGTTTTAAAGATTAAAACATGTGTGTCTTTGGGGATAGAGTCAATTGACAATTTGTGATTTGAAGCCAGCATCCAAAACTGTGCTCTTTCATTAGAGTAAAATCCATAATGGCATTTGTTTTGGAAAATATCATTTTTAGGATGATTTCCTGTGTTCCTTTTGAGAAATAATAATAATAATAATAATAATAATAATAATAAATACCATTTCCCCCACTTAAAAACCCCCAGATATTACTGTTGAGGCATATACTCTACTGATCATCAATAATTGAAAGGCATAAAATGTTGACTCTATATGTTTTTCCTAAATGTGGGTCATTGCTTAAATATTGAATAAAAAGTAGCAAACCTTTCCCTTAAATGTTACAACACGAAACATGAACAAAAGCAGATCAAGTAAGTATAACAATGACAAAGTGAAGAATCTGATCAGATATTACAAATTAGCCGTATACATTTCTATACATAATTTTAATGTTTCTACATTTTAAAAAGAAAAAGGTAACGCTAGAAATGTGAATTTCCACTTCTGATATAATGCAGTGCTGAGTGTGTCTGCAATGAAGGAGGATGTGATCAGACTTAAACTTGACATTAGTGTACTAAGCTGAATTATCTACTCAAGCATAATACTGTGCTTTTAGTACAGTATGAACATCCCTCACTGATACTCTCATCTAAATAACCTTGGCCAGTATTATGAATGATTTCCTCCTTGAATTAGAGATTATGTTTGTAAAGACAGCAGCGGGGATAAAGAGATTTGTTATATCTGCTTTAAGCGCTGAAGTGCATGTGTGAAGGTAAAACGGGAAATTCTTAAAAGGAGACAGAGCGGCACACACTTGATTTGTGTTATTGAGTTCATTGCGACTTTATCTAAGCGCAGCTTGTGCAGTCACAACCTACTGACCTTTGCAGAAATAAGCAAAAGGGAAGGACAGTAAAATCCATTGAAGACTTCTCTAAAGAAAAACTTGGAGTCTTTCAGCTGAAACTTTGAAAACTCAAACTTTAAGGAAAAAAAGTGAAGCAGAAACATCTCAATCGCCTCCTGGTAGCTGGGTGTAGGACATAACTCCGCCCCCTCCGGGTTCATAGATGGGATGTAAGTCAAACAACAAAAGAAATCACCTCAAGTAGATCTCAGATAAGGTTAACTTCTGCTATAATAAGGACTTCTAATCACCTTGATCTTAGTCTTGGCGAGACGTGTTAGTAGTAGTAGTAATTCAGTAGTAGTAGAGGCCCTTGGGTACCTCTTTTCATTAATTGTACACATCAAAAGGCTCCTCCCTTCCCTTCCTGAACCTTTATTGTCAGAATGAGGCTTTTATTTTGAAACAGTGGATGTTAACAGTGTAATGCAGTAACAAGGTTTTGTACTAAAATAGGAAAAACAGTAGACACTGGAAATCACAGTATGCCTTCTGCAGTTGAGGTAAATAAAAGCCCCACCAAGGAAACAGTGTATTTAAGCCTCGTGCAGCCAGTTTATCCTCAGTAAGGACGTATTTCTGAGAGATGTTGTACTTTGTTAAAACCAAAACAGAAAACAAACTCTCAACATGGACTTCGCTGTTGGCTCGAGTAGCTGCAGCACTTAAATCCATTTGGAGTCTTGATCTGAGGATTGTTTTCCATTCATCGTTCTCCACAAACATTACAGACGCTATGACAAAACATCTCGAGAGCATTTTGTTTACTCAGTGGGATGCTTTATTTTTTTAAAACTTGGGATGGGATGTAAGACTAAAGAAAAGAACTGAGTTTATTTAGGGAGAGGAGACAGATCTTTGGCGACGTTTGTGTTTTGTTTTTTTTGTTTGTTTCATCTTTCATGTACAGTATGGGAAATTACCTTAGAGGTGAAACAATTGGCTGCTTTTGTCTGTTTTAGGAAAGCATTTCTGCCCAGGTTTATGAATGATTCATGCTCATATTTTAAGTGTTTTTAATGAATTCTGTTTGTAGTTGGCACCGCTTAGACCTTTGATCCTGTAATCACCATTAGATCCTTGGAGTATAGATTAAGTATTCAGGTGTTCACAACAGGAGCAGCATTTTTAGTATCTTTTAACTGGATGGTCATAGAAATTCAGGAGTCATTTGTTTGTTGATCTTGTGATTAATGCAACATATGTGGTGTTTATTTAGTCTCTAAAGTTTTACAGATGCAGGAAACAAGTGTGTATAACAGTATCACCTCAAAACGTGGCGTCGAGAAGTGAATGCTTGTGTGTGCTTGCAAGAGGTGACTTGAGAGTTCAAGGGTGTGACAATGACTCACGGCTCTGCTCATCCGATTGGTCACTTTTGAGTACTGATCATGACGTTTCGCCGAGACGCACGACCAAGACAGATACCTTTGTCTGTTTCAAGTAAGAACAGAAATTCCTCTTTTGTCACGGCTTTAAGACAAAGTTTAAAAAAACACTCAAGCAGTAAAACACCCTCACACATCAAAAACACAGTAAAACACAGAAAATAACTAACATCACTGACACACCAGAGAAGTCATAGTGCAAGAAAGTTTCATATTGGGGTTCATATTGTCTACTATAGCTACACTGTAAGACCAGCTAGCTAAGTATTGGCTGTATATAGGGGTGCAACAATTAGACGAGATTGTCAACAAAAGTCACTCGTAAAAATGAATTAAATTGTCGACTATTGTGGCCAGATGTGATTTTCAATGGACTGAGGTGCATCCTGTCCCTCCTATCTCACCAGAGAGTTCATAACCTGATTAATCCAACTAATTAGTCGACTTGTAGACAACTATTGCTATAGTATGCTAACTATGCTCTGCTCATGCATGAGAAATGGTTATCATGTGTTTTTTTTTTTTATTATTATGATTTTTTGTCAACAACTCAGTAACTTTTATTCCCACTGTTATTGGAGCTACTTCAGTCATGTGATGCGTTTTAGACAAATATTTATTGACGATCCAGTAACATCCAGTCGGATTTACAGCATTGTGCTTTTCCGCCCACGGATACTGTTCTACATGCTTGTTTCACGCATCGACGACTCTTGAGACTAAATAACTGCCACAGACATACTTCTGCTTCATGTTGCCTTGACTATAAAAAGTAGGCAGCAGGGAGGCATCCTTGTTGGGTATTCCATACGGCCTGCGAAGATTTTCAGCATGATTGTGTCAGATCCAGTTAAAAGCTTTCCAAGAGCCTGCAATATCGTTCACTTTTTGAACATTAAGATTTAAAGTCCTATCCTGGGGGCTTCGTGTTGGCCATGTTTAGCTGCACTATGAAGGTGCTATTTGTCAAAGCTGCTTGAGTTTTATTGTTAAAGCTAAACTCCTGTTCTTTTAACAGATATAGTTTTTTTTTATGCAGTGTCAAGCACCAAAAAAACAAAAAAAGAGGCAGCTGTGAGAGAAATTTGTTACGTCTAATATGTAGATACAGAGCACATGTGCGTGCTATAAGATTTGATTGGACGTGTTGTAGTGATTCAGGCGTTTCTTTCCCGCTGTTTACACTTTTTTAACGGACCAGAACGAAACATAATCCAAATCTGACCGTCTGTTCAGTCGCCATATTCTCATCTTCTGATGCAAAATTAATATCACACTGCAAATGACTCAGCAGGAAAATAAATAAACCACTATTTTTTTTTTTCTTTTTTATCTCCATCTACCAATACTGATGCCGCACGTCTTCCTGAATGTGCATCAGGCTGAGCTTATTTACATCACGCGATAACCTATCACACAACCCGTAATTGCCTTAAATCCATCAGAACATTTCTTTTTGCATCATAAGTGGTTTTGTTCCACATCATTTCCACGACTGCCATTAACAGCACATGTTGTATGTTTGTGCTTATCGCCTGTGGAGATTTTTTTTTTTCCCCCTAATGAACAAAATCCAAGTCGTGGTCATAATCGCAGCCTCATTGCACGTGAATCACCTCTTGCCTCTTTTGCCCTCGCTGTGTCTTTTTTTTCCCCCTCTTTCTAATATGAACGTACAGTATTTCACCACCACGGCCCATTTATCTGATCCCATCTCTGTCGCGTAATTGAAACTTTTATTGAGATGAAGGGGATAATAGTTGTAAATGTGCTCAACTGGCGCCTCGCACCCGGACGTGATGTAAAACCATCCGGGGGCATAAAAAAGTCCAAAGTGTGAAATGCTGCCCACTCTTGTGTCATGTATCACGCTGTGCCATTAGGACGCTCACGACTGGCTGACTGCGTTGTACAGCTCAGCCCGTATAACGCCGCTGCTGCCCGGGTGCAGTCGAGGACATGCCCCATTATTAATAAGCACCTCTGTACACAAGGCGCCGTTTGTTCCTCAGTTACGACTCTAAAAAAATCTCCATTACCTTTGAAAAAAAAAAAAGATTTGCAGCACGTCACCCATGCAAATTCCATCATGGGAACATATGCCGAGACATTTGCGTGATCGCAATCAAGCCAGCATGTGAAAAGGCTGCTGATTGCTCTCACATGTTATTTTAATGACTCTGTGTAAAGACTACAGCTCACACACAATGTGGGGAAACTGTGTCGCTGTTTCACCACAACAGGGCAACAATGTTCAGTCAGTGCAGCTGGATTATGATGCTGCAGAGATTGGTGCTCGCTTGTGTTATTTTTGATCTCCACATGTGTATGAGCATGGCCCTGACACCACAGCAGCTCAGATGTAAAACTGGCAGGACGAGCTCGAGCTCAATCCTCCCACTGATCAGCAGAAAGTGGAGGAGAGGGATATAAAAGAGCGAGAATGAGAAACTGTAAATCTGTTCACGTTTTAAGATGTGTTGAGATTCACTTTTTTGTAAAATTGACTGTGAAGTCAAGATGTGAAACAAAGAAAAAAGGGAAGCTCAAGCTGCTACTGCTGTTTTTTTTTTCCCTAAAATGAAGAACATCATTTTAAGAAACACAATTTTATCTATTTTCTACTGTTTTATTTTTAACTACAGAGAAGAACATCATACATATACGTAGTAATACACTGTAATTTATTGTAATTTATGTAGTTCTTCAAAATAAAATGCCCACCATCAGAACAGGCTTTTTACATTTTCAAAACAACTGGAAATTATAACACAAATGGTTTAATTGATGAATAATGTATTGTTTTAATGTAACATATATGTACAAAATAGTTGTTTTTCTTTACTAAATTTGTACAGCATATAAATATCTGCATCAGTAGAGAAACTGTTTCCTTTATTTTCTCTTTTGTAAGTACAATCTAGTATTGGAGCTCATTCAGAGGTCAAAAAATATGCAAAACATTTTGACAGCGTGGGTCATTTAAGACATTAATATGCCTCTGAAAGTGTTTTTCTACATCCCAAAGCTGCAGTCATAATCACAAGGCACAAGTTTTCAGGCCGATCTTTCACCCCGACCTGCTGGCTGTGTCCGTTTTCGGGGAGGTGAGCGTTCGTACTTGATTTGGTCAGCGGGAACCTACCACGAGACTGTGCAGTGTTTGCAGAATCACCTCTCTTTACGGACTCCAAAAACACCTCAAAACGTTTGATGGATGGCTCCCGTGAAACCTCGTGGCCTCCAAATAAGCTATAATGTAATTCCGCTTCTTGTGTGATTTCCCTCCCTGACCCTGCGTGAGGAACAATCAGCAACTTTCAGCAAAACACGGTGCCAAGGTTCAAATATCGTGAAGGTGGTGGTGGTGGGTGGGGGGGGGACATACAGATGGACTGGAACAACCTGACCCCAAAATAGATCCAAGGCTACCTTTCAGAAAATTGCTACATATGGGAAAAGAAGCTGCTTATTACAATACAGTGAAGAGGAGAACACATTATTAGTAGCATGACATTTTGGCTTCAGTGCAAAGTCTGCTTTCTGATACTGTCTGATCTGTGCAGAAAAAATAAATAATGCATATTAAATGCATTAAAATGTATCAGACAGACTAAAGAACAAACACCTCATCAGGGCAATGAGGTCCATCCTGTGCTTTGCGATTTGCAATGTGTCTGTCTCAGTTGTCTCTAATGGGCAAAACCTTGGACTGAACCACAGGACCGGAGATGCTGGAGATGCAGGCTGTGTGGGAAGCAGCTTCCACGGCTTATAACCTCTGTTGGACTCATCTCAGGATCTGAATGACTGGCGTGACTGGCTTTATCACACTCATACTGGCTGTATTTAAAAACACACAGGACCATAATAGTGTGACAGATCATTACTTTTATGGTGCATATACACAACATTAGGCGAAGTTAAAGGTTTTAGCTGTGCGTGCTTCCTCCAAAGCCACAGGTTGTAAAATGCCTTAAAGTATCAAACCAAACTGGGTCTCAACTTGTCAAGTGATGATTGACAAAAACTGACTGAAACATCCTTCAAGTTAAAACCAAGATTAGACTTAAACTTGCATTTGTTAAGGATGATACTGGCTTAGGTCCGACAAAGGGAATTTTTCACCAGTTTTATTTTCTCTTATGAAGTACGAGGCAGTTGAAAGCAGAACAGCACTTATACAGAAATCTTTTTATTGCCACAGTCATTAAGACTGTTTGAGAGAAAGTAACTTTTCAGTAAATAAAACTAAAACTTGAAAAACTACATTTAACCCTGAATAAAAAAAAGCAAAATTTGAAAACCACACTATGATTAAAAACTGTAAATGATAAAAAAAATCTGAATGAAAGTCCAAATTTAAACGGTCTCTGGATCTGTAAGGATGTTGTTAAAGTTCAAAGTGAAAATCCCCTCTCTTCATTTCCATAATAAAATTTGAAAATAGTTAAATGTCAGCAAAATGAACTGTAAAAAGCTGAATATTTGAATGATTCCTGAAGCTGAATCAACATTTACATAATTAGCCCTGTTATTGGGTGAATTTGACTGATAAATGAACTGACTCTGCGCCAGAGTCAGTGATTTCACTCTTGAGGATACATGGCTGAGTGGATAGTGAACAAAACAACCTTTTCAGACATCATCGAGATGAATTAAATAGTAATATTGCTCTGATTGAAAAGATCACACATGAAAAATGTGCTTTAAAAGCTGAATTGCTGCTCTGCTCGAACTTTCCAACATGACACAAACATAAAATACTTTGTGGAGAATCAGGCTCTTTAGCAGTTTTTGATGATTTTCTCTAGTTTTTTAAGAAGTAATGTTAAATTATCATTATAATTTTCAATAATTCACAACTAAAATGCCTTAATATGGATGAGCTGTATCACCAAAATCAAATTGTACACCCCTCAAGTTTAGCTATGTTTGATTACAAATATTAAATTATTTTAATATGAAAAAAAAAATCTCTCCCTCTCAGTAATTTCAGCAGGTATCTGTGAACTCCTGAGATAAAATTCAACCTCAGGACTTCATCGTGTCGTATTTCCTATCTGCATTCAAGTCAGTGGAGTACCGAAGGTTGAACCTCACAGACAATTGCCTCGCGTGTCGCAGCGATACCACACTGAGCGAAGATCTGAGGAAATCATCTCCAACCTTTTGAAGTTCCTCTTTCGCCCACACCCCACCCTGCCCACACACTTGTGAATTCTCCCCGCCTCAGTCTGGCTCAGGAGGTGGGGAACGGGGCACCACCAAAGAGGAAGAAAGGGCGCTCCGGCCTCCCGGGTCAGTCCACGCATAATGGATTGTGGAGCTGCTGCCAAACTCATTGTTCAGGAGGGTGTGTTTTGGGTGACATTTTGCATATATGGAAATGCGTGTGCGTTTGAACCTTTGTGTGCGACCAGATTAGCAAGTTATAATTGTTGCCTTTATGGTAACACTAAATTTAAATTAAGAATTATTTTAAAAAAGCACCCCTTCCCTTTCGCACTCTATCCTTTCCATCTTCTAATTTGCCGACCATAATTATTCGGACGTGGCTGCACTATGTTGCAGTTGTCAAATAGAGTCACCGGCACATCCTGATAACACTGCCTCGGCGTTATAAGTCGTCAGAGGAGATACAAGAGGTGAAATCTTTTCCTTATGTGTCAAGGCTTTAGCCCAAAACGTGTCAGGTGAAAGTAAGATATTAGGTGAAGAAGCAGGAAAATGATAATGGGTGAACGGAGCGGGCGAGAGAGATTTTGTGCCGAGAATCGAGAACATTTTGTTTCCTTTTTCACCTTTTCCAGCGAGCGAAGAGTTGGAAAAAAGAGGACGAGTGATGGAGAGAATTGCTGTAATGGAAAAGAAAGCGACAGAGATGGAGTGAAATGGAGAGGGAGAAGGTGGCGTGACCGTTGATACGCGACATAGATGGAAGATTTTCCCCGTGGCCTGACTGCGCTGCCCGGTCTGGACTTTTTCTGGGCCTCTAAAGTCCGGTTCACTCCCAGGTCAGAGCCGAACAACAGCCGTCTCCTCTTATGTTTTGCTTCCCCCCAGACACTCGTATTGAATACAGACAAGAACTCTTTGTCAGAGCAAAACAGCGGATCAAAGAAGTGCATGCCAGAATCCATGGCTAGATAATAGCGAGTGTAATCTCGATCCCTAAAAAGAAACATATTGCTTGGCAACACTAATGTCTCCCTTGAAGTTTTTGAATAACTGTGAGAAAATGCCCTTGTAGAGTGTAGAGTGTAGCTGGGTGATTTTAAATCCACTGTCTGTCACTTCAGATTTTTATTTTTTTAATAATGGTGCAGTGTTTGAGTCTTTTTTTAACTTTTGTTTAATGTGCTGTACTGACAGTGTCTATAATTCGACTGAAATCAGAATGAAGTCAAATAATTTTAGTTATTTTGAGGTATGTTGGACATAAACTGAAGCACTTTGGAAATACAACATGCATACATAAACACAGAAGCTCTTCACTCAAATGAGAGATCAGATGGCGATGCCGATGTAAATGAGCCCAAGAGGCATTCGAGATGGATTGCAGTCCAAGGTAGTTTAAGGTATCATCAAGACAGATGGTTGAAAGATGTAAATCCCTGTAACTGTCGGTAGCTGGGCTCTGGAAGTAGCTACTTACATTGTCTCTTTGACAATGTCAGCTGAAGAAACAATTACATGAAAGTGAAATTACTCATTTTCCTGATGTTGCATGAGCAGAATTGTACCAGTGCATCCACATCGAACTCTGTAGCAGTGATTGCAGGGATTGTGCAGTTCTATCTCTGCATTGAGCTTATTATTGACTGAAATGGACAAAGCTACGGGGTCTCAGTGCAATACCACCAATGGCCACTAGATGCTGACCCCAAATAACTCTGGCTCCAGTTGACTTATATTCTTCTTCTTAGAGATCTGGTCCATCTGAGAATGATTTCATCATATCAGTAAAAAGGGGTGTGGTTAGTTTGATTGACAGGTCTGGATTTACAGGTGGTTTGGAGGCTTATGTCCGGCCTCCTAAACCCTCTCTTCATACCCAAATATGGTCGCTTCTGGCTACAAACAGCCAACAAATGCCAGTCCACAAACCAACAAGTGATGTCACTTTGCTTCATCCTTTCTATATGCTCTGTTGTATGTGTTTTACCTCCAACATCATTGATAGACTGAATTGTGCTGACTATCATGAAGTGTGTCAGCTTTTTAAGGCTCTCAGAAGCAGCAGTGTGATTGGTTAATTGTGTGAAGTGGGAGCTAAGCTTTTGTTACCATGGTTCTTCTTACAGCTGATGATAACTTGTT
Organism: Pseudochromis fuscus; assembly: GCA_900323345.1. Lineage (NCBI taxonomy): Eukaryota > Metazoa > Chordata > Actinopteri > Pseudochromidae > Pseudochromis > Pseudochromis fuscus. The sequence goes on from OOFC01051230.1 coordinate 186,337, forward strand.
CCCCAATGCTAAAGAAGACTGTTTTTTTTTTTTTACCACCAGAGCTTGATTTACATCTAGTACTTGCAAATGTGTGACCTCAATCAGAGGCACATGTTTGAGGTTAATGTTCACTACATGTGTGTTCAATCATATCTGATGTGGTGTGTTGAAAATGACGACGACATAGGGCTGAGGTGTCATCGTCTACATGCGCCGTCCTTTTTCCTTTAACAAGAATCCGGCCTCTTGGGAGTTTCCCACAGCATCACATTAACAAGGGAAGCATGGCGGCTGTACTTGTTATCATTCTCATTTCCTCCGTCACAGGGGAGCTGAACTGCTCATCTTCACGCTGAACCGAGACCTTCGCGGAATAATTCTGCGTGTCAATATTGGACATGCTGGTAAACTATTGGGCTGTCCCGCCTTATGGCTACAAACCTGTACTCCTGATCAGCACCTCATTAAGCACACTCATGTCTCCTTAAAGTCCAATTTGGAGTAGATTTCCCCAGACGGGGCTGGATCCCATGTACCCGGGCGAGGGTCGATACATGTGCACACAGCAGGAATGACAGCTGTACTTGCACTGCAGGTCACCCTCCCTCGGAGCAGCCCCCAAAGAGAAACTGGCTCTTTTTATGAGTGTTAAGATGATTACTTCCTTTCATTTGCTGTAGCCATGGAAATCCCTTGTTCTCTGTTTGCACTTGTGCGGTGGCCGGCGTGAAGCAAATTGGCTTTGAGACAGATCACATCAGAGACATGACAATACATTCAGATCCTCGTAACTAAGGCGAAAGCATCCCAATCGGTGAAATTTGGTCAGAGAAGAGAATAATTTTCTGCTTTCATGGATATTTCTCAGCTTTTTCCAGTGGAGAAAATATAAATTCTTCTCTTTTTCTCTCCCAACCTGCAGAAATGTTCTTTTATATTGTACTTCCTCAAATAAAAACTCAGTTAATTAAAGACCAGGCGTCACATAATATCAGGGGCTATGGTCAGTATGAGCTAGGATTTTGTGATTTTTATTTTTTTCCTTTTTGGACAGGATCCCATCCTCTGATCTTGCCCACAATTTAATCATGACGATGACTTACATACAAATGCAATTTCATCTCTTTTCTAAACCACCTGAGCGTTTGTTCTATAGTAGGGCTGCAACGATTATTATTATTATAAAAATTCATCGACTCGGAAATTCAAGAGTGGATGCGTCGTATTATTGTTTTTGTTATTGGTAAAATCAAATATCGGCCGGGAAAAAGTCATCTGTACTTGTAGTTCCCCATAGGAAGTGGTGGGGGCAGTATCGCTCCCACTGTTATTGACAGACAGGGACAGGAAGAAGAAGAAGCGGAAGCACGACAGCGACAGGCAGCCGAACCAACCAATAAAGAGGGAAGATGCAAAACAGCACGGCTTTCGGATTTTTACGTTTTTTTTTAAAGAAGGCTAAATAGCACGTTGACCCTCTCCATGGGAAATGTGAGTACACAAAAACCAAGATGGACAGTCGACCGTCTTCACTGAAGCACTTCCTGTTTAAAATACCACATTAACGGGAAGCATACGTTAGTCGGGGATTCTGCTAGCACTTAAGCTAACCCGTCGCCCAGCTTGCGACAAACCACACTCGTGCAAATTTTTATTGTTTGACAGCGCTATTTATTACTGGACCTTAACAAGCATTTCTTATACAATTATTTGATTAATCGATGGAAAAATCTATAGATTATTCGATTACTAAAATAATCGTTAGCCGCAGCCCTAGTAGTAAAATGTGTGAAAATGGGCCAAAAAGTACTGCATATTATTTACAGGAAATACATTTTAGGGTAGTTCACAGTAAACAACAACACAACATCTGATGAATCATATTGTGTTGAAACTATAGACTGTATATAGAGCTAAGTCTCAAAAAAGAGGTCACATGCAAAGAAGTATAATACCACCAACGGCCACTAGATGCTGGCTCCAAAAAATTTTGGTTCCATTGACTTTAATTCAAAAATGCACATTTTTAAAAATTTTTTTGGAAATGCTTATTCAATTGATTTTTTTTTCACAGGTCATTCTGATGTCATTAAGTAAAATTAATTATTCTTCTCAATGATCTGGTGATCCATCTGAAAAAAAACCCCATAATTACCGTATTTTCTGGACTATAAGCCGCTACTTTTTTCCGACGCTTTGAACTTAAACACCGGTGTGGCTCATGTATCGGCGGCACGAAGCTCGTTAGCTTTTTACAAGCTAGCAAGCTCCGCGCCGCCGATACATTTAGCTTCGTCACATCAGACCCGGTCAGAGTGGACCACATGAAACTGTTTGAATAAATTCAATAGCGGCTTATAGACAGGTGTGCTCAATAGTCCGGAAAATACGGTAAGTAGATATTGGGCTTGAGAAAGAAGAAGATTTAAAGGGGATGGATGGTTAGTTAGTGGTGATTTACAGATGGTGTGGTGGGTTTTTCACCAGTAAACTCAGGTCTGAAACAGATTGGGCAGTGTTCTCGGGTTCAGTGGTCAGACCCGCCTCTTCAGTCCTCCCTTCATATCCAAATATGGTCAAGTTTCCCCAACATAAGACACCCAGCTGTTCGTTGGACACATTCTTGAAGCTTTGGTTGGATGTCGTCTATCACGCCTCTCTGCAAAGTTATGACATGAATTAAGGACTTTATAATCAACCTAGTGTGACACAGAGACCATCTCATCATGCAATCTGAAGGTGGCAGCTTCAATTGTGCAATTAAATCAAATTAAATATCCAATTTTCTGGCTTTATTTTCCTTACATATGTTCTATACAACCCTTGAATTCCTCCATCTTAATACTTCATCACAAGAAAAAACACAACACACAAAATGAGACAGATAGTTCGATGAAGAGGTGAGTGACACCAGGTGGTGTGTGTGTGTGTGTCTGTGTGTGTGTAGAGTGTAGCCATCTGCAGTTCATCACTCCTTCTCCAAGTCTCAATCTTGCTCTCGTCTCCAGCATTTGGAGCCACTAAGGTCCCTGATGCCAGCAAAGGTCAGAGCCGGTGATTTATTGGCCCTCTGGCGGGAGGCCGTCTGTGGACCTGAGATGCCTGCCGCTGCCCCTGGATCCCAGCCAACATCCCTGACACCGGCAACACGGTGCCAGCAGATGAAAAGCTTGTCTCACTCAGTTTGGGCATATTTCATCTTGCTGTTTATATATATGTATCTGCTGAATGAACTGCAACAGCAGAGCCAGATGCCCTGACACGACTATATCACTGACATGCCTCCTTTAGAAATTTACATCTCTGATGCTGCTTGAAGGTCACAGACTGTTGTGGGGTTTGTTTCCCTGTTACATTAATTGGTTCAGTTACACACAAAAACCTTGAAAATCATTTTGTGCTGATCACCCTGACCTTTCCTCCAATGGGCCACATAATGAAATAAGAAGAGTGGAGACAGTTGTGTACAACATCATTTCATTTCTTCAAATGACTCCACTGGTCAACGTACATTTGGTTTGATGATACACAGCAGTGTTGAATCTTTGCGATGATGAATCTTAACACAAATTGTGACTTTATGCACTGAAAATCAATGAAAAGGCTGTAAAAATAAAACGCTAACACCGGATCAGTTCTCATGATGCCGTTCATGCAATCATGCACAATCCAGATCTCAGTACTGGGCGTGTCCACCTGGGGACATGATGCAGGCAGGGGGTTCGAGTTGGGGTATAAAACAGCAGAACAACAAAAAACAGATAACTTCCTTAATTTCAAACCCGAAAACAAATCTGGAAAAATGGCAGAATTTTGACTTTTAATAAACACTCAACCCCTAAATCCAGTGGTTTCAGTACTCAGACTGGTTTAGATCAGTATAGATCAGATTACACAGGTATGTCCATTCTTAAAAAAAAAAAAACAAATAGGATGATGTGTTACCATTGATTGTCACTATATCTTTACTGGTCAGTAACCATTAATATTACTGTATTCTTCAAGAGCTTTGAGGCTCCTAAACACTTCCAGTGACATCATTCATCAGGTCAAATGTTTAACTGCTATAAAAGTAAACTCTGTACTGTGTATGCCTACTATACAACTTGTTAGTATTCCTTTTAATTGTGTACTTGCAGTTTCTGTTGTGTTGATTGGTTAAGGTGTGGAGGTAGTTCAGGTGTAAACTTTTAACACGAGGAGGGAGAGTTTACAAACGCTTTCCACCTTTTGTTGGTGCTGACGATCCCAAGATTGTGGTTATTTTTATGGTCCTTGTTAACCCTTTCCCACCTGAGCTGCTAAATTTCCACCTAGACTTTTTATGCTTATTTGGATTTCAAATTCAAATTTAATATGCAAAATCTAACATTCATGTGCAGTGTTTTTGTCACTAAAACTCTAAAATCAAAATCCATTTTTGTGTTTTTCTGCTATTCTTGCGTCATCATCACGGTTATTACACTCCTAAAACACGTAGTATGTAGTAAATCACCTACTTTGCCGGCCTCTGAGAGAGGTGCTGGTGAAATTACCATAATGACACTATATTCACTGTAAAGTGCAACATCTCAGCTCTTACGAACCGTTGGAATTTTTCCGATTGCGCGAACCGTGACGTAATTACGGTAATCCAAAGATGCATGTGCAGATGTGTCGCCGACAACGTGCCCAGAATTAAAAGGTTAAGTCTCCAGGTTCATTGACCCCTAGGAGGAACTGAATAATCTTTTGTCTGTGTTTGTATTATTATTATTATTTGTATTACAATGTGCTTTTTTCATCTTTATCTGGTTCACATCTAAATCAGCCTCAACATGGCAGCTGGTGTTTCCCTCAGTCCTCCTGTAAAGGCTTATTTACTGTGAGGTTATTTAATTGGCCACTTGCTAAAAAGCCTTCAGACCAAAATTGTTGTCATTCTCTGAGCATCACACCTACCCTTATATATCAGCTTTCTTGCATCAGACATCCATGACTATATGTTTTTTTTGTGCGTCTTAAAAAACA
>OOFC01051230.1:206958-219653 GCA_900323345.1 Pseudochromis fuscus
ATAATTTATCCTTTATTTTTTCATTTACTCATCCCGCCACTTTTCATTATGTAAGTGTGATGTCGGTTTGTTTTTGCCTGCCAGTGTTTCCTGTGGAGATACACGATTTCCTTTGGACAACAATCATTTTATTTGTACTAAACCTTGGTTGTGTTTTTTAATAAAAAGTTTAATAAAAATGCAATTTAAATGCAATATAAAACACAATATGTTTTTTTTTTTTCCTTTTGTGTTTTTTTTTTTTTCCTTTAGTCTTGTAAAGCCAATCTTGACATCAATATTTTTGCCTGCGATATCCTCGATGTGAGTGCACATCAGCCCATATGAATGTAACACAACAGCCTTTCCTCCGGCCCTGTCCTCCCGACTAAAAGCCTTTTTGACATGAATTAGCATGTCGTCCTTAAAAGGTAGACGGGTCCAATTTTCCTCTGAAAGGTCTGTCTGTAATAGGTACTCCTTCACAAATTCCAGCCTGCTCTAACCTTGAAAGAAGACCCATATACTTGTACTCTCCCTCTCCTCCTCTTCTTTCTATATCCCTACTCTTCCTCCCCCCGTCTCTCTGATAAAAAAAATACCAATAGAAAAAAAAACCAACTTGTCATATCAAGGCTTATATTAAAAAAACACACTCACACATGCGCACACACACACACACAACAACAACAAAGATTTCATTTCCATAATGCATTCTAATGGATGGGCGATGTGTTTCAGCAGGTGAGACCAGAGGGCAAAGGCTTCCCAGACAAACACAACAATAAACCTGACAAGCACCATTATGCCGTAGATATTACAGGTTGTTAGGGAATGGAAATGATGATAATTAGCTAATTCAGCTATAATCTCATTTGTTTGGCCTCACCTCTCGCTAATACGACTTCGACCCCGACGCCTGAGCATTCCAGACAGGCATAAACCAGAGTGCCAGGATGCTAATTTAGTGGGTATATACGCTGTTTATTGTATTTTTGTTGGGATTAATGTAGGTTTTTGTTGAGTTACGGTATGTGCCTTAAAGCTGTTTGTTGGTAATGATGTGGCTTTGCGATCAGAGTGGAATTCAACACATTAATGCTGCGTTTTTAACCAGCTGAGTAACTTGTGGATTGTCGGTTTCTTCAAGGCAGTTATGTACTAGGGATGTAAACGAATACATTATATGAAGAGGTAATGTGCTCTGAACACATGTTGTATTTTTCTGTATTAATATTTGCTTTCAGCTGTAATGTCAGGATCAGACATCAAAGTAGGTGATTGTTGCTTGAGCAGGAACCAGAACTAGAAACCAAAGCAGCAGCTGATCTTTTTCACGATGTGTCGATTTGCTCGTTTTGGACGTTGAGTTGTCATCAGATTTGTTGTGCAGCTCAAACACTTTGCACATTTTCACAGTAGATACACAAGTGTATGAAAAATCGCAAAATAAGCTTTGGTTAAACTTAAGCTGTGTTCCCACCAAATGCGAAATCGCAATGAGCAAAATCGCAAATATTACGTCCTTTTACCTCTTGTGAAAGTCCAACAAAAACATCTTGACTGAGCTCTCTCCAAGTCCTCTCCATCCTGTCAAAGTCGTGTCGTAAACCTTTGGACGACCATTGACGACGATAAACCCGTCCGACATTTGTGCTCGTCTGTGACGTCGGGAAATCTCGATGCTGATTGGTCTTTACGATACCACACGATGCAAAATTTTTCACTTAAGTTCAAACTTTTTCAACATTGTGTCTATTTCTGACTTTACGTTAATTTATGTCATCTCGCTATGGGAGACATTTGAGTGACGTTTGGTGTGAACACAACTTCTTAAACTGACTTCTTTATAAGGCCCCAATGCACATACAAAGCTATTAAAACAATTGTTCATATTTATCTTTATACACTTAAGAGCAACATTTATCTGGACTTCCTCTTGTTACACAACCTGTCTTTAAATAAAATGAAGCAATAAAATTCAACAGCTATAACTATTAGCACATATATACAGCCAATTTATTTTCTACTTTTAATTGTATCCAAAAAATTCTTAATTGTTTGATTAAATTAGGTATTATCAGTAGTTTTATTTTGGAAGGAATTATGAGCATTTGAAATGAGGATGAGGAGTACAAACAGCTGTGAAAGAAAAATGAAAAACCAGATGAAAATGCTGGAAAATAATGGTGTATGACTACAATAATTTTACATAAGGAAGCATCATTATTTTTTAATGGATACTTACATGTATGAAAACAATGAAACTGACAAAACAACCCCAAATTTTATTCAATTTTTTTGTTAATAAAAATTTTCTAGTAATAAAAAAATATGAGTTATAATAAGAACTTCTGTATTTTTGGTAATTGCCGTTTTACTCTATGAAATTTTAAATAATATTTACAACATTAAACTTGACAAACAGTTTTGTCTATTCAAATAATACTTGATACATGAACATTTCAGAAAATGACACTTTACAAATACATATTTTACTCCCACTATGGGCTTCACCAATTTCTGGTATAAATCAGAATAACTGAGAACATACACGTACATGGACAAATTTATCATTACACACAAACAGTCACATAAACACAAACCTCTCTAACACACTGAGTCTATTCTGACAAACACACAGTGTACAAGCCAAGGTGCTGACAATACATAAATGCCTGTGTATATGTAACTTTTCTGCCTGATCTGTTTTCCCTAATGTTGACACTGCAACATACAAACCCATCTTGAAGGCTACTATAAAAACAGGCATATTGTACACAAACACATTCGTACACAAAGCAGCTTCCATGCAGATAGCTCCACACTGTAATCTGCTGTTGACCAGGCACATTCCTCCAGCCCGGGCCGCAGCACATGTCTCAGTCTCCTCTCTAATAAACGCTCCATAGGCGCTGGGCTGTGGGCCAGGGTCCAGGCAGGGGGCTGGTGAGGGTGGGGGGGGTGAGTCATGGTTATAAGTGCATATGTGTGTGTGTGTGTGGTTGGGCCCAGGGTTTGCAGCCGGCCTTTCATCCCGTGCCAGCCCAGACCGGGTGTGAGCAGCCAGGGGTTGAACTCCAGGATTTATGGGTTCCTCTGGTTCCCTGGTTCATATACTGTGAACCCAAGATGGAAGCAACGGTTTACGATCCACTTCCCTGCTCCACCACCACCGGATGTGGGCTCCATAACCTCCCTCTCTGTCTGTCTTTAGCATCGTTTGACTGGGACAAGGACATCTTATGAATGGCAGACTGGATTTTCCTGAAATCACTTGGACTTTGACGGACTTCTTCTGTAGATGAATTGTGTACTTAATGACCTTCACCCAGGATGGTACGTTTTTACCTGTTTGTTTGTTTGTTTGTTTGTTAGCAACATTATGGAGTTAGGGTAGTACCCAAGAAAGAAATGATTACATCCTGGGATCCTGTCTGAAAACAATCCAGACATCTCTGAAAATCCTCATCTCTCTTAATGGGTGAATTGTTATGGAAGAGGTCTTGGTTGGACCCCTAAGCAGAGATCGGAGGAAGCAGTTCTAAATAACGATGGTTTATTAAATAAAGATACCAAAAAGGAGAGATAACAAAAGGCGGCATCATACAAAATGACAAATACCGAAAACTAGAAGTCCTTGGCAGGTAGGCAGGAAGTGGCATGGTGCTCCCACAGGTGGCAGGAAGTCCAAAAAAGCGATCCTCTGCAGTCAAATGCCAATGCTTAATACTTGGGCACCTGAGAAAACACTCAGCAACCACAACAGTTTTAAATATTCAAAACTTGAAATGTAAATGTACACACACATGAAGGATGATAATGTCTACAACTTGAGACGATTTGTTGGACATCAGATGTTGTTACTCTTAGAAGTTTTCAGAGAAGTGGTTTTTGATTGATTGTTGGGGTACAACCCAAAGAACCATTTGATTTTGGTTGGGGTCGGGTCCAAAAGATCTGGAAATCTTTGAAAATCAGTCTCTTCATGGGACACATAAATGAAATTGGTCACATGTATAACGGTTATGCCTTGGTAGAGGTTTGCGCTCTCTGAATGCTTCCACTTCCTGTGAAGAATCCTGGATACAACTCAGCGTCTGACTGCTGCACTGATAGCATTTGTTTTCATTGCCAGATACAGTCAGCTGCTGATGAGCGTCTGCAGGTCTCCCGCTGTGTGCTGACTTTTAAGTCTTCCCGCCGCTGACGGTGCAGGCTGCCGTCGCTGGCTGCCTGCTCACCGCTGTGTGCTGACTTTCCACTCGCCGCCGCGGTGGCTCCTATAACCAATGGGCTTCTTGGCAGCCGTGTCCGTGCCTCCTTCTGTGCAGGAGTATCCCTATTTGGACACTGATGATCCCGACGGTAAAGCTACCGACTGCACCGGTGCAGGGACGCAGGTGTTCCCAACCATTTATCCCTTTTATTGGGATTTTCACGCACAATTCTTAAGTGTGTACATTCAGCATATGGGTTTGTATAGAAAAAAAAAAAAGCAAGAAGCGTGGAGAAATCCAACTGAGGATGTTGTGGTTTTACAGTATGAGTCTCAATTATTAGACCATACACCAAGGACACTCCATTATATTTACATAATGGTCACCGTGCTGAGAACCACAAGCCTGACTTGCCCACACTGCTTTTAAAATCCCACGGCTACTTGTTCAGTTTGACTCAAAAGGAAGAAAGATATAGGAAAGGAAGACCTCAAAGGTCACCTTTTCTTGTTTGGATCCCAACCTGGTCGGCTCCTGACCTCTTTAAAATTAAACTGTATGAAGAGAAGAAAAAAGTGCATTTTCTGTTGGATTTGAATGGATTCTTTACGGATGTCAAGGTATTAGAAATAGCACAGATTTGAAATGATACATGAATAATGTAAAGATACTTTTGTTTCTTATACAGTAAATTATCTCATGACCCCTCAGATTCAACTTGGTAATTGGAGTCACGGTGATTTAACGTCATCGATAATGGACAGTTCTTCAAAGTTTTACCTTTGCATTTCTTTAGATTTCTAAAACATCCACGAACGGCAATAACAGTATTGTCAGAAGACGAAGTCAAATCATAACTAATGTGACGTCCACTCACCTTTCCAACCTGCTTGCATTATGCCGAGCTTTAGATTGAAATTATTTTCTCAGTCTCAAATTGGAATTAATGGCTTAGATAATAGTTTGTATCTGCACGTCTGCTTAAGAGGTGGTCACAGAAGTTCAAACTTCAGAGTTTAGATCCTTTTATACATATCTGTGCTGTTTATCGGCAGCGTTTCTAGTCAGTTTTTAACCCAGATAGATAGATAGATAGATAGATAGATGGATGGATAATAAAGCCAAACCACAAACAGTAGTAAAAGTCTGCAAATCAAAGAGTCAGTAATAAAATACAAGTACTGCACAACAATACTCAAGTATTACACATTTCTGAGTGTGGGAGGGGGGGTCGCCTGGTGGTCTCAGCCTGATGGCTCTGGGAGTAAAGGACCTCTTGATCCGCCCAGTCCTTGTTCTCAGGGAGACAAGCCGCCCCCTACGACCACTCTGTCCTGTCAGGGTGTGGTGGAGAGGGTGACTCACTTTGTCCATAATGTCCTGCAGCTTGTCTTGTACCTCCACCACCGTCCCTGAAGTGTCCTGACCTCTGCCCAGAAACAAACCGGGTTTTTTGACGAGCTGATCGAGCCGCCCGGCGCTCCTACCAATTAAAAGACCCGCCCCCCCAGCATAAGACAGGACACTTGAAACAACAGACTGATAAAACATGTTCAGCATTTTCCCACACACATTGAAAGATCTGAGTTTCCTGAGGAGTCTCTGACCCTTCCTGTGTTTATGGACCAGTCTAGTTTGTTATCAAGATGCACCCAACCATTGTCCTCCCCCCTGTGTGTTGACTGGGAGAGGAAGGTGCTGGCTGACACTGTCCAAAGTCTATCACCATCTCCTTAGTGTTGTGTTTGCTTGGGTTATTTTCCATTTCATTTTGGTTGTTTTGTTACTTTTGGGCTGTTTTAGGTCTCATTTTGGTTGGTTTAGCATTGGAGCTCTTTGGGTTTTCATCTTCCTGTTTCCTGCTGGTTGTTTTATGCTTCATTTTAGTTGTTGTGGAGCCTCTACTTGGTTATTTTGTGTCTCGTTTTGGTTGTTTTGTGTCTCTTTGTGGGGTTTGTTTGCATCTTTGTGTTTATTTTGGATCTTCTTGTGGTCGTTTTACATTTCATTTTTGTTGTTTTGTGTCATTTTGGTTGTTTTACGTCAAATTTTGGTCATTTTGCATCTCTTTGTATTTGCTTTATATCTCATTTTTGTAGTTTTTTTTATCTGATTTTGTTTGTTTGAATTTCTCATCTGTTTTTGTCTCATTTGGTGTCGTTATGTAATTGTTTTGCATCTGTTTTAGGCTCTTTTGAATCATGGTCATCTACATGTGACTCATCTTAACTATTTTCCAGACTATTGAGCGCACCTGTCTATAAGCTGCTATTGAATTTATTCAAACAGTTTCATGTGGTCCACTCTGACCGGGTCTGATGTGACGAGGCTGTATCGGCGGCATGGAACTTGCTAGCTTATGAAAAGCTAGCGAGCTTCGTGCCGCCGATACTGAGCCACACCGGTGTTTAAGCCGCAGGGTTCAAAGCATTGGAAAAAAGTAGCAGCTTATAGTCCGGAAAATACGGTATTTACATTTATTTGCATCTCCTTCTGGTCATTTTATATCTTATCACCTCTTTATGGTGTTTCCCTTCCTTCTCCGATGCTCAGTGGTCCTGTTCAGTCACCCATCCTCCCCTGAAACCACCCGGGTCCACTGACCTGGGAACCACGCTCTGGTCTTTTCACCCCCACTTTACCTTTTTGTTCCCCTCTCTCCAACAGCCTCCCTTTCTTTAAACTCCCCTCCATCTCTTCTCCGTTTCCTCTGCTTCACTTTATATCACAATCAAAAGCTGCCCGTCTGCACCCTGCTGCCGCCCTAAAACAGGCCCAAGGAGAGCGTCCCATAATGCACCTCTCAACGACATTCATTAGCTAACCCCCACCCCTCCCCGTGCGCACGCCTCCATTTACACATGCCGAACCCCTCTCTCGCGCCCCCTCGACCCCCCCATCTCCTTTGTGCTGTGATATGAATGCACTTTGATGCCTAATAAGTGGCTCAGTCCTTTTTGACATGAGCAGCCCGTGCCTGCCCTGTTCAGCCAGTAATTAGACTGCTCCCCTTACTTAGCAGCCATGTACAAATTAGGCCGCTCCGCCTCTCTCCCTGTGCCCTCTCTCCCTCCCTGACTTTCATTCATTTATGAGCACTGTCTGTACCTCTCTCCCTCGCCATCGCTCTCTTCCTCACTTGTTTGAACTTCTTTTTTTCTTTGTTGTCTTTTCTTAACATGTCAGGTCATGTGGGAGATTTGGTCAAGCTGCGATCCATCAAATGTCCTCATTAGGACGAAGTTTCAGATTTAGGTTGCATGATGGGATATTATCAACTTAGTTTAGAACAGACGACCTCTTCTTCATTTTCTGTCGCCACAGCCAATCATCTGCCTCCATCTCACCCTATCCTCTGCATCCTCTTCTCTCACACCAATGTCCTCCTTCACTACATCCAGAAACCTCCTCTTTGGTCCTCCTCTCGGCCTCCTGCCTGGAAGTTCAAATCTCAGCACCGGTAGCGCCCGACCAAAAATGGACCCAAAAAGTAAAAAATAAGGAAAGTAAAAGCTTAACCTGGAAAAAAACACCAGGTGAATAAATCACGTAGGCCTGCTGCATTGTGTCCCACCCACGAACCTATCAGAAAGCATTACCCCTTGTACCCCGAACATGTAGCTGCTGACAGGAAGTGACGTGTCAATCAAATCACCGTAATTCCTCAGCCACTTGATTCCAGCTGATTCTGAAAGTCGTATACTACCGTAAAGTATGTAATACATACAGAACACTGCACGTCACAGCATGACTCCATCCCCCTGCATTAGTGCCGTAATGTATGTAATATATACGAAATGCTCCAATTGTCAGCTTTCAGAATCAGCTGGAATCACGTCGCTAGCGCTAATGGCCAAGGAATTACAGTAAGTTGGTTTATGCTAGTCACTCTGTATCGCCAACTCAGTGTTAGAGGTTTAAATAATATTTTCCAAAATAGTGAAATATGGAGATCGCCAGAGACTTCACTCAGTTTAATGACCAAAGGAGGCTGTTCTCTGGCAGCTATTAAGAAGCAGTGGTGAGTTTAACATTCATATTACATTTTACTGTATGAGACACTTCTCCTAGTAGCAGGATTTCTGCAACATTGTAACCACAGTAAGTCAGCTGGACTTATGGACTCATAGTGGGAGTGGGCAACACCAAATTTCGATGCTCCGTGGTCCATGCTTCTCCCGATGTGTTCACTATCCCTCCTCTGTCCATGTCCAAACCATCTCAGCCTGACCTCTTTGGCTTCATCTCCAAAATATCTAACATGTGCTGCCTCTCTGATGTTTTCATCCTGATCCTTACCGGTCCTGGTCCCGCCCAAAGAGACCCTCAACATCTTCATCTCGGCTACCTCAGCGACATGTGCAAACTCCCTGGAACAGCTTTGCAGGGCAAGATGAATGCATAATACGTTTGATATGCAAAAAAAAAAAATGTTCTATCTTATGTGGTTGCAATGCTACCTGAGGGTAAAAATCGATATGCTAATGGGAACACCGGCACCCTTGTTCAGCCCCAAGGGGTTAAAGCTACAGGTACTGTAAACCAGCCTGCTCTAGGGGCCTATAACACTTATTTAAACTTCTTGAAAACCAGTAAATTGTAGATATTTGTTTCTGATTCCCTCTGTTTATTCAGTCATACTTCAGTATAAAGCCTTGCATTGAGGTTTTGAACAGGAGAGGAGCAAAACAATAAAGTTACAGCATTACAGTTTTAATATAAACACCTCTGTAACCTTTTTAACCTTTCAATTTAATTTAATTTCTGTCCCCCCCCGGCCTGTAATGGAGGGTTTGTGCACTCCGGCCTTTACCGAGTGACCTGGCATGTTTCTACTAGTTTGTAAATTGAGGAAATACTGATGATGGTACAGCTGATATTTGTATACACATCTCCTCACACAGTTGCCAGAACAGGGCAGGTCTGGGTCTGAGTGTGACGCAAAGGAAATGATGAATAGGCCTCACATACAAAAACCCACATCCAGACGGTCAGATCTTTGAGTGCGTCTCCAGCTGCCCTGACGACCAACCTTTCACCGCACACCCACCACAGGGCAGCTTCATTCAGGTAGGCACTGTCTGCCCTTGCATCCCCCCCCACCCCCCGACCAGCCTCCTTATGTCCTCCCCAAAATCAATAGAGATGTAAATAAGTTCATGCATTTAGAGACCTTTGTTTGGGAGCTGGAGAGGCCTGGCAAGTGCTTGTCCTTTGTCTCCCCCGCCTCACCCTCCTCCCTCCATCTCTCTATGTGCATGGAGGGCGAGTTCAGATGCTTATGAAAGGAGGCTCGTCCTCGCAGAGATGAGATGCTGTTTGTGCACTGATGTGTTTGGGTGCTCCCATGAGCCCTGATGATAATGACAAAAACAAATAATAATAATAAAAAAAATCTGTAATGGCACAGAGTGTTCTGGTGCTGCCCGTTTAGCCTTGTAAACATGTGTCACCTTTAAACACAAAACAAGACTGACTCAGAATTTGGACCCGAGCCCGGCTTAGCTAGCTCCTCGCAAATAAATCCCAATACATCTGTATTTTAGGCGCAATATGGCTGCTGACAAAACCTCGGCGTGGCATCATCTCCAATTACACAGGTGACCAGTCTCAGATCACTAATTGAAGAGGTTGAATCACTAAACACGGGAGATAATATTGTCTGAATTTTAATTCACAGCAATTTAGGCCACTTTAATGGAAAGTGCAAAATAACTGGATAAATAAAATCTGAAAAAAAAAAGCAATATGAAGGGATTTCATAACTAAAAGCACCAGGCAATCAGAGGAAATCTCGACAGTTATGAGTTTGGCAGGCGTACAGCGTCCAAAGCTTTTTGCCATAATGGCCATCGCTATTATGAGCATTAGCCCAATTCCCTCACGAATTCAGTACTCTGTGGTGAGATGGGTCAGAAACACACACACACATACACACACACACATATGCAGAAATGCATCCCCCCGTGTCAGGTCCGGTTGGGTGCTGCGCCGGTGCTGGGAGTGTTTGTAGGTTGACTATTGAGGAGAAGGCAAGAGGGCAAAAGGGACGTGCTGGCATAATGCATTTACTAATAACTGTTTATTATTGTTGGTTCCCCAGGGGGAGCACTTTATGGAAATGGCTGTATATGAAGGGCAGAGGTGCGAGAAGGCCACTGGGAAAATTAGCTTTTTAGATTCCCCCACAATGTCCTACCAGCTTCATACCTTGTCTGCCTGCGGCGTGTCACCCTGAGAGCCGGGATCATTCGCATGTTTGTTTATACCAGAAATAAAGGTGGATCGTGGAAAACATTTAAAAAAAAAAAAAAAAAAAAAAAAAAAAAAAAAGTAAAATCCAGGGGTAGTTTTTAGTCGTTTCTGTGTGCAAACGCCTCCTGTCAGACACAACACTTTTCACCCTGAACCAACTCACAGATCTCCAGTTCACACTTTAGAAGACAAGGGACTGTGCACTAATTAACACACACACACGACGTGCAGCCACACCGTCTCATACTTTTGGCAAGGTGTGATCTTGCACTTATTTGCATACATTAATTAAGTGCATTGCTTCTGATAACACAAAATAACAACTGCACTGCATTAATGAATCGACTGTTCCAGCTGAACACAACACGGTTTGTACACAACAGTAGCTACGGTGCACGGAGACTTTGCATATTTTAACACTGACCTGACCCGACAGGCATTTTCACAATACATAATGCAGCAGCACTGGTTATGCAAATTAAACCTTACATAAAAGATGCACTGATTTAGTATGACTTCAATTGTACAGGTACGTCGGACTAAAAATTAAAGTTGGACAATGTAACATATGTGTGTTCACCCTAAAGCACAGCAGCTCCTATTGTTTGCATTATTTACAAATACAAACTTCAGTTTCCTTTATTCTTTTGCAACACATTTGGACACTAAATTTAGGACGTGTATAATTTACGATGAATTTCTCCACCGATGCTACGCTAATCCAAATGTTAGAGACCACCGTAGACTGTACACAAGAGAAGGACAAAGCTAACGTTGGTTTGTGGATTTTAAAACCAGGAGTTCGGCATTTGATCTTCGCCATTTTGTTTTGTTTTTGACCATATTTGGATGTGAAGGGAGGACTGAGGAGGAGGCCACAGCCCTGGGTTCAGCCTTAGACCCATTGGAGAATAGCTTTAGCTAAATAGTTGACCTGATGTCATCATTTGGGATGAAACATTTAGTTTTTCTTTGAAACAATCAAAACTATAAATATCTTTACTTACGGTCTCAGGCTGTTGGACACTACTGAAGATTTTTCACTGTGTTTACTCCAGATTTTAATTGGTCTGTACCAGTTGTGAGCACATTTGTGTTGGACGACCTCAAAAAACCCAGTGAAATTTGTTCTGAAATAAATCTCACTGTACAATCTAGACGGTGTCTTTTTTTGCTAATTAAATCGTATCAGGACCAGTTCTCATCTGCAATGGTCCATATGATATCAATTTCATCATCTGCCCAATTAGAGCTGATAAAGCACATATAAAAAACTGAGTTTAAATCAATAAAGTAAAGATAAGGAAGCACCACAGTGTGGAGGGTTCTGGTGCTTACGGGTCAGAATCAGCCTACAAGTCACCAGCCAGCATTTCAAGTTTAGAGAGTATCTAACTTCCATATCGTGGTTTGGGGGGGTGGGAGTGGCTCAGTGGGTTGGGACCTGGGTTGGGAACCTGAGGGTCAAGGTTCAAGTCATAGCCTGGATGAAGCATGTGGACAGGTGGCTGTGGAGGCCACTGGTCCACCTCTGTGTCACTGCTGAGGTGCCTTTGAGCAAGCCCCAGCTACTCCCGGCATGCAGTAAAATGGCAGCACCCTTCACTCTGTGGCTTCCCCGTGTATGTTAAGGACCCCTTAGATATAGTTATAGATATAGATATATGCATGTATGTGTGACTTGTTAGGGCGTGTTGAAGCCAATAATGTAATAACAGCCGATAACGTAATCAATTTGCGCTTTTTGAAATGTA
Source organism: Pseudochromis fuscus (assembly GCA_900323345.1). Classification (NCBI taxonomy): domain Eukaryota; kingdom Metazoa; phylum Chordata; class Actinopteri; family Pseudochromidae; genus Pseudochromis; species Pseudochromis fuscus. The sequence continues at coordinate 219,167 of OOFC01051230.1, forward strand.
ATAGGCCAATAATGTAATAAAAGTCCTGAACCGATAATGTAATAAATTTTGGCCAATAACATAATAATTCATAATGTACAATAACATAACAATTTATGACGTTATTGGCCTGGAAAAAAGAAAAAAAAACTTTGCAAATATAATAACTGATAATAACTTACAAAAATATTATTATTAAATTATTACTTTTGGCTAATAATGTAATAAATCATTACTGTTATTGTAGTTATTGCGTTATTGGTTCGAAACTTTTTTTACGTTATTGGCCAGTTATCACGTTATTGGCCTGGTAAAAGAAAAAAAACTGTTCTTGGCCAACAGTTATTACATTATCGGCTCAGGACTTTTATTACCTTATTGACCAGTTATTACGTTATTGGCCTATTACATTTCAAAAAGGGCAAATTTATTACGTTATCGTAGTTATTACACTATCGGCTGTTTTTACATTATCAGCTGTTATTACTCTATTGACTATTTTTACTTT
>OOFC01051230.1:219673-246303 GCA_900323345.1 Pseudochromis fuscus
TATAGTTTTTTTTTCTATAACCAATAATGTAATAAATTATTACGTTATCTGCCAAAATGTATTACATTATCGGTTCAGGACTTTTAGTACGTTATTGGCTCAGTTATTATGTTATTGGCCTATTACATTTCAAAAAGGGCAAATTTATTACGTTATCGTAGTTATTACACTATCGGCTGTTTTTACATTATCAGCTGTTATTACTCTATTGACTATTTTTACTTTATCGGCCATTATTACATTATTAGCTTCAACAGGACGCCAGCAAATGCAATTTTGTTGTGCGTGCTGTGCAGGTACACTGACAATAAAACTGTTTCTTCTTCGTTTTTCCAGCGTAAGTTGTAAAACATTTGGAGCAATTTGATTGGACCATTAAAACACAACATTACTAGTTACACACCAACTAACAAGACTGATTTAACAAGCTACTGATGACAACCACAGCTGCTTCTACTCTGTCAGTGTTTGCTGAACTGTGCCAGTAGCAGCACAGTGATTGTCAGGTGAATGGATGGATACTATTAACTGAAATGACTTTGATATGAAAATAAAAAGTGAACAAAAAGACCCAACGATGTGATCTGAAAAGACTAGAAAGACATTTTCCATTTCAGGTGGACTTTACACATTAATCAGCTCAATCACAGCCTATTCCAGGCTTGATGTAATGTTTCTGATTTAAGGACCGAGTGATGAGAGCTTGATGACGTCTGGAAGAATTAGAGGGAAACACTGTCAACCTTTCATCTGTGCAAGAAAAAAAAATTACAGCTGGAGTCATCTGCACATCACAGCCATATGTCACCGCTGGATCCAGTCGTGTTGTTGGATTTATATGTTGTGTGGCAGCTCATTTAAAGAACCAAACAAAGGATATAATGTATATTAGATATTCATTACATATAATATTCACTGGACTCATTGAAACAAACTTCTGGAGGATGTGATCTGGCAGGACGCTGAGGTCACTTTATCCAACATATCTTGAAAGAAGCCTTGCGTAGCAGGATCGCAGATAAAAACATTTGTCAAGCATGATCATTTTTGCAGAGTGTGTGTGTGTGTACTTTGTAATGACACGGCTGGGTGAGTCTGTTGACCTCACAGTGAAGCACCGGGAGAGACTATTTTTCCCTCGTCCTCCAGAGGAAGCAGGAGTCCAAACCCCGCTGGTTTTGGCCGAAGGACGTGTTTGTCTGCCGCGTTTGCCTTCAGCCCGTCTGCCTGCGCTGTTCTGCGGTCGGGGGGAGAGTCCGCATGAGGCCCCCGTGAGCCAGCTACGATCCAGTCTGGACTCGCAGCTGGACCGCATCGTGAAGAAACACCAGACGCATGGTTAAATGGATTATACTTCACTGTCTGTCTCCATGTATGAATCAGAAAGAGGCACAGAGATGTAGACGGACGCTCTGTCGGCCTTAAAGCTGCGCTGGGAAGCTTCACATTGAATCAAAAAGTGACCCATCACCTCTCAATAAAACATCATTTTAGTTTATTACAAGTTACTTTTAAGCTTCTTCCAGAAACTGACAAATGAAACTTGTTCACAGTTATTTTCTTCTTTTGTTTCTTTGAAGCAAATTTTCTCATAATTGGGGAAAAGTTCCTTCATGTTCATTAAAATTTCTCTGTGATCTCTATTAAAATACATGATAAATGATTTTCTTTAACCCTTTAATTCTGACAGGTCTGCACATGAGTCTTTGGATTACCGTAATTATGTCACAGTTCGCGCAATCAGAAAAATTCCAAAGTTCTGAGACCTGAGATGTTGCACTTTACTGTGAGTATGGTGTCATTACGGTAATTTCACCAGCACCTCTCTCAGAAGCTAGCAAAGTAGGTGATTTACTATATACTACATGTTGTAAGAGTGTGATGATGAAGCAGGAATAGCAGGAAAACACAAAAACTAATTTTGATTTTAGAGATTTAGTGACAAAAACACTGCAATTGCACATGAATGTTAGATTTTGCAGGTTACAATTGAAATCAAAATAAGCATAAAAAGTCCAGGTGGAAATTTGGTGGCTCAGGTGTTAAAGGATTATTTCCTGATGAAATAGAAAAGGAGCCACACTGGGTACTTCACAGGTCTGCACTGTGGAAATAAGATGAGATAAAAATTAGGTATGAATATGTATTAGAGCGCAATTCAGCCAATGTGGCAAAAACAAAAAAAGTCAAATGAAAACTTCCTGGTAAGACGTAAATCTTTATTCTTCAAAGTCATGAAGAAGCCAAATTAAGACATTTTGTTATTTAATAATAATTGAAATGTTCTGATGAATAACAATTTTTTTGCTTTTTCTTATGTGCCTACTACATGTTTGTATTTTTTATTTTCTAAAAAACTCAATTATATGCTGCCTGACCAAAAAAAACCAAAAACAAAAAACTTGATTACAGCACACGCTCTCTATGGCATTGTTTCAATAAGCTGATGCAGAGTCACTACATTTATTTCTGAACCACTGGTTGTTCAACAAATGCTGCACTGCATCAGTTTAATGACTTGTTGCAGCTGAAACACAATAATCACTGCAGTAATCATCCAATTGAAGGTTCTTACCTATTTGTTTAGTTAAATCCAGGTGGTGACTTAAGGTTTAAACACATCATGACCCAAATTTTTTTTAGTGCTCTTTTTAGTGCATGCATTAAAATAGAGAATAGAAAGAGTTTATTTATCCTGTTGTACCAATCACTCCAAGTTATTTCATTTTATAACAGTATTTTACAAACTTAAATAAGCAATAAATCATACAACATGTTGTTTCCCCACTGTCAGTGAATGCATCATGGTTAAAACACAGTGCATCAACACATTTTCTACATGGACGACTAAATACACAAAGTGAAGCAATTTACTGTTTTCACTCTTGTGAGTATTATCTCATAAAGACAATCTACATCTAAACTAACCTTTCTGTTCTCGAGATTGTTTTTGCCTCGGCTTACACACCCACGTCGAACATTTAAAGAAATCTAAACTTGTGAGTAGGTGGTTGAACTTCTTAACCTCCACCAGACAGAGTCCATATGAACACCCCCACCTCTTGGGGGATTTATAACCTTGGAAATATGTTCCTGAGTTCACAGGTTGTGCTGCGTCTGAGGTTTTCAGACATGGCAGAGGACATGGAAGTTCATTTTTCATGGTTGCAAGTTAAAGTATTGTAATCTGAGTCGTCACACAAGGAGTTTTTCTTTGAAATGTAACAATGGCTCTGTTTAGACTTGGCTTTATAATGCATTATCGGTTATTAGATCACAAGGGGGCAGCTGAGACAAAACAATGTTTACAAGTAGCGAATAATGCAATAACAGCCGATAATGTAATAAATTTGCCCTTTTTGAAATGCCAATAATGTAATAACTGGCCAATAATGTAATAAAAGTCCTGAACCGATAACGTAATAATTTTTGGCCAATTACGTAATAATTTATTACGTAACGTAATGATTTATTCGTTATTGGCTGCTTATTGCGTGATTGGCCTGGTAAAAGGAAAAAAAACTTTCCAAATGTAATAACTCAGCCAATAACATAATAAATCATTACGTTATTGGCCAACAGTTATTACGTCATCGGTTCAGGACTTTTATTACGTTACTGGCCAGTTATTACATTATTGGCATTTCAAAAAGGGCAAATTTATGACATTATCGGCTGTTATTATGTTATTAGCATCAACACGTGTATTTACCATGCGTTTTCAACCCTTTGTGTTTGGGTGTCAGTACTGCAACATAACAGCCCACGCACAGTTTTTACGTAACTCGCCAGAAGAGCACCGGGTTTTATAAACAGTTAGCCCAGTTAGCTAAAAGAGAGGAGAAAACAAAATAATTCATCAACTATTTTTCACGTACGGTCTGTTCCAAATTTTGCGCTAGCAGAGGATTTCATTCCTGTATTGATGACGTATTTCTGTTACATCCTTGTCAGGGACACATCAGGACACATTAGCGTTTACACTACGAAATATATGTGATCACTTGCATCATCGACGACCTCCACATTGCATGATGGGATCTCAATGCATTTCGCAGGTTCTTTAAACTTGTATTTAGTCCTGACCTGAACACCCGAGATACATCATAAAACCAAGCGTCAACAGCCTCTTAGTGTGTGAGAATTTTCTACATTATCACCCGTTAGCTTGTTAAACCGTTAGCCTCTGTGGGTTCTAGCATGTTTTTAACAGTAAGAAGTCTTTGTTGTTGTTGCCTCGACCGACAGCCGACATTTTCTGCACACTACCTTTAAGTATTTACAAGCTAACGAGTTCCCATTCAACACAACAAAATGTACTGATGTCAACTCACAGGAATTTTGGGTAATGAAGTCCTTAAATTTTTAACCAGCTAATCTCAGGGCTGCTTCAATTGGCTCATTATTACATCATCTCTCTTTTGTTTTCCCTCCATAACCTACAAACGCTTTAGTTGTTTACTCACAGTGTGTGAGTGGAAAGACTTACCTGATAGGATATAAAAATGATGATAATAATGATTGAGGGAGGAGGAGGAGGGGAGGGGCAAAAGGACAAAAACAAAGAGGCTAATCCCAGACTAAAAGGAAGACATACCTTAGCATGAGGAAGAAACGGCGAGGCGACCAGGCAGGCAGGCAGCCGGCTTGAACTGTAATTAATGAACAAGTTTCTCATGATTAACTTTTATTAAGCGATACTCCTGAGTCCTCCAGCCGGCAGGTAATAGGAGAGGCCTGGGGAGAGGGAGAGAGGGATGGAGCGAGGGAAGGACGAAGGAGGGAGACACTCGACCCCATTATTTCTCCTCAGCCGCTCGTAAAAACAGCATCCCGTAAACTCATAAAATCCTTTCCCACTGTAACTGGGCCCTTAAGCTGCGCCCTGTTGAATTAGAAGGGCACGCAACGCACAGCCGAGGAAGCCGACTTTAGAAGGAATGCCTCGCGTCGGCAGTTTTAGACGGTAATTTCAATTTCTTGCAAACGGCAATTGGTAATTTATGGTCATTATTAGAAATGTATGAAGTGAGAGTTAATACTGATTGGTTGACACATCACAGACAAAAAAAATGTGCCAAGTATTTGAACTTTCAAGGGTTATTACTTCTACCAGGTTTAGATTTTTAAAAACAGCTAATGATATTAAACAGCCGTACCACCTTAAGACCCTCGCAGGTGCACAAACATGCACCGTCACCATTTTCCAGTGAGATACAATGCCAACTCACCCTTTTTATGGGTATTTTTCATACCGTGCATTTACTATTCCTTCCTTCGACTCAGCAGGACTTCCTGCTTTCCTTGTTTTCCCACAGTCCTTTAGAAATCCACCTCGTGCTCTGTTGTGTTCACACTCGATCACAGAAAAACGGACGTACAAATAGTTCTCAAATCGAGAGTCAAGATCTGACATCACTTTACTCACCTGTCAAACTTTGACCAAAGGAAGGTGGTAAAATCACTGGGATGTGTTTATTTATTTGTTTATTAAAATCTTTTTTTTTTGCACTATTTTGTGGTAATTGCTAATGCTAACTGAAAAAATGGCGGGAACTCATTGTTCATTTGCTTTGTTCACATGAAGGGAAAAAAATGACAGCAAAGTCCAACATTCTTTATTAAATTGCAAATAGTTGTCCTCTAAAAGACATTTTACAGTTCAGGTATTTTAAGTTTTTAATTTAAGTTTTACTGTATTTTCCGGACTATAAGCCGCTACTTTTTTCCAACGCCTTGAACTTAAACACCGGTGTTTCGGCAGCATGAAGCTCGTTAGCTTTTTACAAGCTAGCAAGCTCCGTGCCGCCGATACATTTAGCGTCGTCACATCAGACCCGGTCAGAGTGGACCACATGAAACTGTTTGAATAAATTCAATAGCGGCTTATAGACAGGAAGTATGGTACATTTTTACAATAGATACTATATCAACAGTGTGTTTACTAATTGCAGTTTTTCAGTGTCAGAGAGGCATCTATTTTAATCAGCAGTATTTGTACTACTGCAGTTTTCACCCTCACAGTACCCTTTGCATTTCAAAGTAATAACTGATGACAGGATAAATACATCATCAAACCAACTCATGGGGATAATTAAAGCTGGAACATGCACAAAGGTTCTCACTGGTTTGTGATCTCTGCTGAACTGGTTCCATCTTGTTCTGTTGGGAGCCAGAAGTGACCATATTTGGAAGAGGAGGTGGAGCTAGGGAGCAGCAAAGGGGCGGGTCTAACAGGGTGAACCAGGAAACACCTCCAAGAAGTGACATCAGAATAAGTTGTGGAAATAAAATAATTGATTTAGTTTTTAATAGACGTCCATTAGAGGCAGCACCCAGTGGCCATGTCCATATTTTTCATCCAGTCTGTGTTTGATGAGTGAGGAGCACAGCTGAGGGTCGTCCTCCAGCCCTCGCTGCAGCGTGGAGCTGCTGAGCCTTTTATTCAGGTTATTTAATTGGTCAATTTACACATTAAAGTTCACTTTTAGGGTCCATAACGGCGTCGTTTGTGTCATCTCTTCAACACTAAATCCATTTTTGTCTCTGAAAATACCTAAAATCTCACTATAACACATCAAGTGTGACCACATGTCAAATCCTGTAAATATATTCACAAGGCAGAGACAGGAGAAGAAAGCAATAAAATCATTACGAGCTGTGAAAACACCGGATGGATTGAAATGCAAGGGGAGGTGTCAGGGGATGAAGAGAAAGAAAGAAAGAGGCCAAGACTCCACATCACATCTCAAACTATGCAATTCACACCCTCCTGCTTCAGCCTCTGATGTATTCTCCATTTACCTCCAGCGCCACAGCTGCAGACACTGTTGTCCTACCCAAATGAAATCCTGCAGGTGGGGATCACAGACGGGAGATCTACCTGGAAGCTTTCTATTTCCCAGTGACACTCAGCCTCCCTCTGAGGGGCGGGGGATCAGGGCCCGAGATGGGAAACGCAGTGCGCCTCACATTGCCACCCATCGCTGACAACAAGATTAATCTTCACTCTTCACCCCTGATCAAAGTCCCTCGCCGGCACCACCTCTTCCTCGTTTCATCTGTCGGCCCCCGCTCTCCCTCGCTCTCCCTCCAAAATGGAAATTTAAATAGATTGTGAATAAATTATTATTTTTAAACTTGATGTTTGCAGCGAGATTTAAGACGACGCTGCATTGATTTTAAACCTGAAGCTGAGTTTACTCCTCACGAGGGACAGCTGGTGAAAGCAGGAAGATTTAAAGGGACATTGCGTGAACTTTATACAATTGTTGACCATGAAGATGCATTTAGAGTTTATTAAATATACCACACACTTGACAGTCAAACTTTAAAATGCACATTACATAGAGGTGTGCATCCAACTATAAGAAGCCATGCATTAGCTTCATTAGCATTAGGACTATATACATTTGTCTTGTTTTTCAAAGAGGAGCGAGAGGGTTCACCTCAGGAGAGAAGCTGAGACAACATCTGTTAAACTCCAGACGACAGAGGATAAACTGCTGCCTGTCTTTGAAAGTATACGTTTACCTGACAAGTGTGACATCATTACTGTTGCCGTGGACGGTGAAGTCCCAGCATTACCGCGTCAACGCTTCAAATTAACCTCACAGATTCTCACACGGATGTTATTTTGTACATGTCTCCGTCCGACTGTCATTTCCTCTTCACTTCCCTCCTTCCCTCCATCTCAGCCTCCACCACATCTGGCTGTGAATTATTCAGCAGCTCTGCAGCTCTTTGCAAAACATGTATGCACACAGCAGCTCACATGCAGAGTGCATCCTGTTTGCAAATGTTCCTGCAGGTGTATGTTTTTGTATGAAGTACACGGTGTATGCTGCACACGTGCTGCATCTCTGTGCATGTACACATGTATATATATTTGTGTGTGTGTGTGTGTGTGTGTGTCAGTGCATCTCTGGGTTTGTACTGTGATGGTGAGAGACCCTGAAAGCTCTATTCAAGAGGAAAACACACATTTCTCTTTGGGACTGCCGGCATCAGGGGAGTGGCAGATGAAACAGAAGATACACACACACACACACACACAGTAGCAGCAGTCAGAGAATGAAGAAAGGAATAAGACCTAAAATTTCAGACTTTGTCATTTGCTGGAAAGTCTCAGTGTTTCTCGGCTATTTTGCCCTTTGAGTCTAAATCTCCATCCGTCGCCTCCATAATCTGCTGCTCCCCCTAAACACCCACTGCGCAGCCTCCGCTCTGCTATTGTAAAAATCTGAGCCCCCTGCCTCCTTTAGAGATGGATCACGTCTAAAGCCATGGCTGAATGGCGTGCTTGACATTGCAGAGGAGCTGGGGGATTCAGAAACAAGGAAAATGCAAAAAAATACCCACTGCCACTTAAAGAACTAATGAGCTTTACATAATCTTTACAATATAATTAAATTGTTGTCGTCTTCTTTTTAATTATCCAAGTAATGCCCAAAGTGTATAACACAATCGCACAATGAAGTACAATGAAACCTGCTTTGTTTGGGAGAATTAATTACAAAATGCTGAGCGACATAAATTATAGACATGGAGAGGAAGTAAAAAAAAACTGAGGCAATTACAAAGGATTTCAAGTAGATTTAAGTTACTTTATTACAATAGAATAGCTACTTTTTTGATCCTTTTCGGAAAATTACGACACAGACAGGAGCAATAGAGCAAGAGAAAACAACCAATCTCAAATATGAAAGTTACAATACAGTACTTTTAATTAACTTTGTGTATTTAAACTGCAATTTACTTCAAAAAACAAAACAGCTGGTGATGCTAATTCTCCTCCACACATCTGCATTTCAAAGACACTTATACTGGTGTTCGTGTGGCTGTTACTTTTCATCCAGCTTCCTTTGTTTTTACTTTATTTTGAAAGGGTCTTTTGTCATTAGTTTACAGTTGTTTACTTCCTGTCTTTGTTTCTCCTGCCAGTTTTGACGCCACCTATGTCGCATCATGTAATCACATTGAGTCACCTGTGTGTGTGTGTGTGTGTGTGTGTGTGTAGCCCCGCCCCTCTCCCCATCAGCTGCCAGCTTGTCCGTTTATCTCCCGTGGATCTTCGGCGCCATTGTTTTCCAGCTTCCCTCTTTCTTATCTTTGTGTTTTTTGCGACTCTCTGGACTTTGCTGTTTCACTCTCCTGAACCAGCTTAGCATTATCTCCTGCCACAGACGTCTCCTGCTACACACCAGTCTCCAGTTTGGACACAGGAAGCAGGCGTTAAAACCTCCAGATATTTGGCAGCTGCGACAGTGAAGAAGCTTCTTTCTGATGGAGACAAATGGTCTGGCAACACACTGACTGGAGATGAAGATGGCATGAGTAAAGACTGGTAGATTTTTATGTGATGTGTCTCGCTGAGGGTTGGACAGCAAAGACAGTCTTGGCTGTTTATTGGGGATTTGTGTTGGTGACGTGTCTCTGCGACATGTCGTGACCATCTCCACCAATCACCTCAGCCCAAACTTTCTCCTCTAACTTTCTATTTTATCATCTTTTGTCAACTCATTTAATATTTCGCCGGCCTCCCCGTTTCTTCTTGTTCTTTCATTCGTCCGAAGAGTAAATGGATTTTCATCTCTTTCCTGGAGTGTGTTGAGTTGTGCTTCCTCTTCGCGGTGGTAAAAGGCTCCGGGATCGATCGCTTCATAAAAGGGTTCCCTCCTGCCGTGTTGTTATTGATGCTTTCCTATTAGGTCGGCGAGGGATGTGGATGCTCTGCTATTGCCTTTTGTTATGAGCTGTATTTGCGTTGCTGCGTGTGTGCAACAGTCGCACTGTATCAATAAACACTGAATTCATCTGGAAAAATTTCCTTTCATGCCGGAAAACTGCTGCCTCTGCAGGCAACACATCTGGAGGAAGTTTTCAATTGAAATTCGAGTTTGTATCGCGGACGAATCGTTCCCACGAGTCAAAGATCAAACTGCTGCTGAGTAAAACATGGCTGCACTGCGTCTCTGATGTGCATTGCTGTTGTTATGGTTGCGTCTGCCTACACACTGATGGCCATTAGACCACAGCTGCTCCATTACAAAGGACAGTTTCCTGCTTTAATGGGTTGAACACATTTCCTGAAGAAAGACGTCAGTCAGTCACTAAGTGTTTGGTTATTCAGTGTTTTTACAATTGAAAAAACTCCTCCATCATCTCGTTTTTATTTTCGTCTTCTGACTTATTTCACAGTTTTTTGGCATCAGTCAAAATGTTCAGCTCTTTCAGTCTCGCGTTGAACTTTATTCTACTTCCTTTACTTTTTCTAATATGCAAATCTCATGGGAGAACTTACTTCACTTTACACTTTAACATCTACCAAATACTTTAAGCCAGCGGTCCCAAACCTTTTTTGCACCTTGGACTGGTTTGATGTCGGCATTATTTTCACGGACCAGCCTCCAAGGTGTGGCAGATAAATACAGCAGAAATAAAATAACACGACCGTAATAAAACAAACAAACAAACTTACAAATGTTTCCCCTTTGCGAAGAAACTCTTAAAGACGTTTGGTTTCTTTGACTCATTTTCGCTAGTTTGCGGACTTATTTGTTTGGCTAACGTATCTGATCGTGACCAAGACAAGCGTATTGACGTGTCAAGAGATGAAAGTTAAGTCGGAGAGAATCCAGTTGTTTTTCAAAATAAAACGTCTTTCATAGTATAACGATCAATACTACGGAATTTATATAAATCATTGATTCTTTGGTGGTTGGGGACCAGTGCTTTAAGCTACAGACACCATTCAAACTATTATCAGGTCCCGAAGCTTTGAACTATCACACTTACATTTTATATCTTTTATCGCAGTTGAAGTTTTGTGCTTTTTTTAACCCAAAATGTAACAATGTCCTGAATTATTCTAAAAAAAATCTAATAAAACCCAAAGAAGTTGTTACATTTTGAGCAAGTTTTTACTTCTGGTCTCAGCATCTTGTTACATTATCGACCAGTTGTTACATTTTGGGTTTTATTAAATTATTTTTATACCAATTTGGGTCATTGTTACATTTCAGGTCGTTGTAACAAACCTCTTTCTGGGTTTATGACGAGTGTGTATTACAGGAAAAGTTCACGAGAGTGGATGATGTCACATCTTTACATCATCTCAGTTCTTGGTATTCTTAATACTTCCTGTTTTATTTTGTTAATCCTTTGTGTGTCCTGTGGTGTTTTTACTTCCCATCTTTTTCCCTCCACTGTGACGACATGCCCCGCCCTCATTTGTTTCACCTGTGTCTAGTTTCCTGTGTGGATTTAAGCAGTGAGTCTCTTCTCCACCTCCTGTGTTACTCATGTGGATTCACTTTGCTTTAGTTTGTCTCTTTAGTTTTAGAATTAAATGCAGTATTTTTTCAGTCTATTCCACTTTGATGTCATTCCTAAAACTCATTGTTATTAAGTATGTTATTTCCTAACCCTGAGTGTTTCCTACCATGAAACAAGTTGTGAGAAGTGCTCTCTGATTGACTGAAATCATCAATTAAAAGTAAAATAGTTTGATTCTGTCATTTGTTTTGCAGTTTTGAATATTTCTGCAGCCTTTAGTTACTTTTAAAATAAGAATAATGTCATATTTTGTAAGTATTTTTGCAGGAAGGAAGAATAAATCAGCTCAGCCACTAAAGTACTGCGTGCTGATGAACACGACCACTACAAGATGTACAACTCAGATTAATCAGCGTCTCGTTGAGCTCTGAAACGCTCGCTGCTGTAAATGACTCCAGCTTCAGACTCAGTGTTTTAATGATATCGGCCGGAGGCTGGACTGGACCCACGAGCTGGTGTAAAAACATTGAGAGCCGTGCCTGAACTTCAAAATCTGTCTTTAATTTGCTGTATCGCCTCCAGACAAACTTGTTGTTCCTGTTAATTTGATTGATGTGAGAAAATGGTTAATTATTACCTTTCACTCACGAGCTGAGGGAGTTTTTAAGACAAACTGGGCTAATGGGAGGACTGGGTTTTTTTTTTTTTGAGGTGGGGAGGTCGAGGACTGTCCTGCAAATGACCTTTTCAAAGTTTTCTGGTTTGTGGTAAATGATTCGCCGACTGTTGAACACGTACGAGCTCTTCCTGCTGTTTCAGTCATGTACGAGTTGCAAGTGAGCTCAGGACAAGATGGTGGAGACTTTTGGTCCTGGATCTGGTTCTGTGAGCCAGTGGTCACATGTGTCCCAGACCACCACCACATGAGGTCTTAGTGATCTGATCTCAGTGGGTTTTGGTGGTTGTTTATTTCACGTTGTCCACTTCAGACCTGATCACTGAAGACTCCTCAAGTACTTAGATGACTGTGGGGGATGTTTACACCAATAACTGCATGGTGTGGTATAGGTGGTTATTTTAAGTGACCACATGTTTTAATCCAAAAAACTTGATGTTACTAGAAATGTTTAATTATTGGACTTAGATCAGGTGTTTTTAGTTTTGGACTCCACTTAACCCTTTACCACCTGAGCCTCCAAATTTCCACCTGGACTTTTTATGCTTATTTTGATTTAAAATTTAACATGTAAAATCTAACATTTATGTGCAGTTGCAGTGTTTTTGTTCACTACAACTCTAAAATCAAATTCTGTTTTTGTGTTGTTCTGCTATTCTTGCTTCATCATCATTGTTATTACACTCTTACATTGCCTGGGCGGCTGTGGCTCAGGTGGTGGAGCAGGTTGCCTATAATCATAAGATTGTGGGTTCGATCCCCAGCTCCGCGTGTCAAAGTGTCCTTGGGCAAGAAACTGAACCCAAAGTTGCTCCTAATGGTGGCTAGCACCTTGTATGGCAGCTCGGTAGCCATTGGTGTGTGTGTGTGAATGAGGGACGATGTAAAGCGGTTTGGGGCCTAGCTAAGGTCAAGAAAGCGCTATTTAAATGTACTCCATTTACCATTTTGTCGGCTTCTGGGAGAGGCTTGCATGAAATTACCGTAATAACACCATATTCTCTGTAAAGTGCAACGTCTCTGCTCTCAAAAACTGTTGGAATTTTTCAGATTGCACAAACCGTGACGTAATTACGGTCATCCAAAGACGCTCGTGCAAATGTATCGCCGGCGATACTTTCGGTGTTAAATGGACAAACACAATAGGAGATCCAGCTACAGGAAAAAGAAGCAGGCTAATTATAACCTCCATGTTGTTAATCCAAAAGGACACTCTGATCATTGACTTGTTAAAGTTCAGAGAGAGAAGAAGAAAACAATCAATCATGATATTTGTTTAACCTCTTCTGCAGCAGTAAATAATTATAAAAAATGTTTTCAGTGACTGGAAATATGATCTCAACATCACTGAGGATACTGTGACCAATCCAACATAAAGAAAACAGCATTTACACTTCTCACAATGAGAGGAGTGTTGAAGTATCGATGCAGCCGATGAGCGATCAGCACATCAAACAGCATGCAGCCATATTTAAAGCCGTTATCCCGACATATTCTGTGTGAAAGCGCCATTAGGAGGTCGACGGTTGTTTAGAAATCGGTGTTGATGTGTGGACCACAGTTCAAACCTGCTGCAGCAAATTTAGCTGTGCACTGAAGGGGAACTGATGGGAGAGCTGTGGCTGCATCCAGAATGAATGAATTTTCTGGAGATAAGGCTGCGTTTTCTGGTTCACGTCTTAATGGCAGCTTTATGCCAATATTTGTGTGTTCCTGCAGTCAGTCAGTCAGGAGTGTGTGTAGACTGGAATATTGATGCACACCTCTTTGAAGCAAAAACCCTCAGTATTTACATATACATCTCTGTGTCTCCGGATCAGTCAAACCCTATTTGCAAAGCAGCTAAAAGTGCTTTTACAGGCTGCTGACAAACAAATCGAGCCATTAGAGTAATATAGAAAGGATATAAATAGATGGTAGACAGAGAGACACACAGTAAAGCAGCCACCTTTGTAGTAAAACTTACTGCTGGGAGTACGTACAGTACAATGATCTGGGGGCATGTCCTCAAATAATCTTATCACATCACCATGAGTCCTCCTAAATGGCACTAAAACTTCCCGGCTGAGAGTTTCCTCTTAAGAGCTGTTGAAATTAATCATCGCTTGTAAGTGCCTGTATGGACGAGCAAATTACCTGCAGGATGTGACTGATTGTAACCAGGTCTGAGTAACTTCTCTCAGAATTAGGAGACTTACTTTCACTGCTAAAATGCTCTGTGAATTACTCCCAGACAAAAAAAAAAACTGAAATTAGACCATTTAAGCTTAAAGCACTTATTAAGAATCAGCACTGGTGCGACATTCAGGCCAGAAAGTCCAGGCAGGTCCCTCCAAGATGATCCCTCAAAACACCTGAACAGAAATGCAGCATGGACTTTGTCATTGAAGCCAAGAGTTTGGCATTTGAACCTCACCAACGTGGGTTTGTTGAGCCAGAAGTGACCATATTTGGAAACAGTGTTAAGTAAAGTAGCTATTGGCTGTCATAAAAGTCACTAGAAGTTTACATAATTGGGCATTGGTATGTAATTGTAAGGCACGCTGTAGGAGAGAGGAAGAGACAAAAAGTGATTATAAAAAAGTCCTAAATATGTTTACAACTACAAATGACCTTTTTTCTGTTGGTTATCGTTTTGTTTTTTTATTCTGACATTGTCTCCAACGGTCTTTGTTCCGTTGGCGCCAATTGGATGGCCTCCAATGGGTCGATCCACAGCCGACCTATCTCCAACTCTGAAATACAGCACATAACCCCGCCCTCTGGGAAGCCATGTCCAGCTATGCGCCGATGCTTCTCCGACACATTTACAGATGTTAGGACACTGACGTCTCGCCGTCATCAGCATCCTACTCCTATCTGGGTAGTGACTGCAGAACGATACGTACTTTCACGTCAGAGTCGCCAAACACTAGAAAAGTCGCCTATAACACCAGAAAAAGATTTGTCGCTAGGCGCTTTTGACAAAATAAGTCACCAAGAGGACTGGAAAGTTGCCAAGTTTGCAACACTGTTTGGAAATGATGGGAGGAATCAGAAGAGACTTGACTGAGTCTCCAAACCATCTGTAAATCATCGGAGACCTGTTAATCAAACAAACCACACCCTTAAATCTTCCTTCTTTTTGAAGCCTTAGTTTGTAAATGAACATTTTTCTTGTGTGAATGTTTTTGTGTTTCAAACACATGGAGCAGACGTGGCTGTCGAACAGGCACCAAGTACTTCCTACAGCACTTCCTGTTTATGCCTTCTTCATACGAGATGGAAATAAAGTGGCGTTGGTTCAGCACCTGGATCAAAGGTTCGTAGGTGTAAAGTAGGATGTCAGTCAGTATTAAGCGTGTTATTAACGCCACGAGACTTCTCACACTTCACCAGTTTCTCCAACCAGGAAAAGTGTAGACGTTAAACATCTCGATTGTTGTACTGGGAGTAAGATAAAACCCTTTTAAAGTCTGAAAGGATTTTGTTTTAGTATGAAACGTACTCTCAAGATTCAAGATTTATATTGTCGCATGCACAATGATTCAACATGGACTCCATAGACAAGACTGGGAAAGGGAATATGTCGCACAAAGCCAGAGATCTTTGGAGCCAGCATCTAGTGGCCATCGATGGTATTACACTTTTTTGGTGACTCTTCCAAGCACTGCCTCCATTTGTAGGATTGAGTCATATCCAGTCTTCCTCTATGTTCAGCTGCTCTCTGAATGAACTCAGCAGTAAATTGAGCGGCTAAAATCCTTTTATTCTCTATGAAAAGCTTCTGCAAATGCCCTTTCCTCCACAGTGCAGTGTATAGGAAGGCTGAATGGTATTTAAAACATAAATTAGTGTTTTACGAGCATCACACAGCCCGTCATTAAAACCCGACAAGAGGCAGAATGACATGAAAGGAACGAGAAGGTCACGTTGACGTTTGGAAAATGAAGCCAGAAGTTATGGCTTAGCGACCGTACAGCAGACGTTTAACGCTGTTGGTGTCGTTTTTACCTCGATTGTCTCAGAATACTCAAAATTTAAACTGAAAACTTGCAGCAGAACCAGCTTCATGGGGAAATTAGCTAATTCTGACTCCGTTTAAACTCTGAGTCGACGTGCACTGAGCTAACAGCGCTACTGAAATGTGTCATGCTGCTGGCTGACAGTAGGTAACTCCACGGTTCATCTGTCTTGCATTCAACCCTCGCAGTGGAGCAGCAGCCGATCGTTGGCTCCAGACCTCCATCAGGTGGCGTGACTCATCCATTTCATCACCACATAATTGGACGGCTGTAAGCAGGTGCCTCTCATCGTGCCAGGATGTGGTTAAATGGGTAGTAGTGGATTAGCTTTACTTTCTTTTTCTTCTTGATGCCTCCCTCCATCTCTTCCTCCCACTTCCTCTCCGTCAGTAATTAGATCTCTTTGCTGCAAATCGAAGTTTGGCAATGTTGCATATTGCTTGTCATTGTTACAGCCACTGCGACTATTACCGCTCCTGCAAGTCTCTGCGTCTTTGTGGCCACTCTGACCTTATAAAGCCGGCTGTAGGCAGATTGTTATGGCTGCAATAAAAATGCAAAATCAGGAAAAAATGAATAAATAAATAGTTATTGTCCTCATCTCAGTGTGCACATGAACTCTCAGAAAAAAGACCTACCTCCTGTGTTGATGCAAATGTCAGCATACATGGCAATTAAAACGAACGGCGCCACATATACGAGAACTTTCACACAGTTAATTAAACCTCATGAAATACTGACCTGTGCAACCTCTGCATCCTGCTCCTCTGGCCTCTGCTGCTTTGTACATGTTCAATTTTTGAGAAATTGCACCAGTTGAGGCCGAAACATATTAGAAAATAAAAAAAAATACATGCTTAGCGTACCAGAAAACTGGAGGAAGCAGGACTGATGAACCGTTAAAAAATCAAGCGGTGATTGCTCGGTGAACCTAAAAATGGGGCGAGAGGGAATTCATCAAACAGGAAACGAGGGACTGTGATTGAAATCTGAACACAGATGCAGGACGCACATCTGTATGATCTGCTGGGACTTCATATGCAGTGTTGGGGAAGTTCAAAGTTCAGTTCACAAATTTTAAAATGAACTATAGTTCAGTTCATAGTTCATAGTCTCTTTTTCCAATATGTTGCTGTGAGCTGTTACCCTCAGATTACTGGCACTTGTTGCCACCCAGTCAGTCCACACGAGCAGCAGCTGCAGCTTCCTCTCCTGCAGTATATTCTCAAAAACATCAGAAAAAACCTGCTGCTTGAATGTTTTTTTTCATGAGGAATTATTAAACAGGACAGTCATCATTAAGGTGCAAAGGTTTTTCCATGTCATTAATTTTCCAAACCTGGAAACACTTCTTGACTTCTTGAGCAACTCTACTCCGAGCTCCTCCTGGATGACCGAGCTCCTCACCCGATCTCTAAGGGAGAGCCCGGCCACCCTACGGAGGAAGCTTGTTTCAGCTGCTTGTACCCGCGATCTTGTTCTTTTGGTCACTACCCAAAGCTCGTGACCATAGGTGAGGGTGGGAACGAAGATCGACCTGTAAATCGAGAGCTTTGCCTTTCAGCTCAGCTCCATCTTCACCACAACGGATCCATGCAGAGTCCATATTACTGCAAACGCCGCACTGGTCCACTTGTCGATCTCACGCTCCATCCTTCCCTCACTCGTGAACAAGACCCCGAGGTACTTGAACTCCTCCACTTGGGGCAGGATCTCCTCCCTGATCCAGAGAGGGCACTCCACCCTTTTCCTTGTCATCCGTGTCCCATTTAATGTGCCATAGCGTCCTGATTTTACTCTTGAGTATTGATTTGGCCTCTGATTTAGCAATTTTACAATGTCCATTTGTTTTTGCCGCGATGCTGTTGCCAAATTGGTGGTTTCCCCGACATATTAAGGCCTGTTTACGTTGTGCTTTAACCGGGTCTCTGTGGAACTCTGGCCTCTCTTAATCAAAGTTGAACTGTGAGAGAGCGCCGTTCACAGACGCCAGAGTATTCTTCATCAGGCAGAAATACAGCACGTTAAGTTCACGTTCGGCCAAAATATAAGAGTTCATGAATGAACGTTCATTTCACTCAACACTGTTCATATGATCCTTTTTACAAACTCTAGTCTCATATAGGGGGCAGTGTATTTCCTTATGTGCCACCTATGTAGATTTTCAAAGTGTGTGCAGTTCATTTACTGGGTAATTTCAACCCTTCTTTGATTTTTCCACATCCCTCTCCCCAAAAGCTTAATTTTTAACACAGAAATGAAGTAATTTGGGACTGAGTTCATTTTTTACTCTGTTTAACACAGATATTAAAAGCTCATGAGCTGAGTATCAGTTATGCAAAGCAGCTAAACTCGCCCCACTGCCTGTCTGGAAACCTGTGGTAAATACATTCATATTAAAATACATAAAATTTAACTTTAAAGAGGTAAAAAAAATCACACAGAATAACTGAAACGTCTGCGTTTTACATTTATATGTTGAAGTTATTTGGTGAACTCCGCTCCTTAAATCCTTCATTTCTGCCACAGTCATCATATAATACTTTGTGGTGGAAACTTCATTTAGTTCATACAGTTGAAATTCTGTTATGTCTGATCCATTAAGCTCAGATTAAATGCAAAGCTCGGGCATAATCCCTGCGTGAGCAAATTATCCACATAAAAATGTTTTGAAAATAACAATGAAGTATTTTTTTCCAAATCCCATGAATTAATACAGAGGAAGTGATTGTCGCTGTCAAGATATTAGAGACACTATTCAGCTATAAGCATTAAACAAGTCCCATTTAACAGACACAATATTAGTGGTGCCATTTTCTGCAGGCACATTTGTTAGGCTCGCTATCTTTGGATTTGTTATCGGCTAATCTAAATGGGCAGGCTAACAGACCATTATCATTCTCCCCCGGTCGTTTTCGATGGATGTGCAATCAGAGTATTAGCGCTCTCTCACTCACTGCAAATGGTCTCTAATCTTAGCTAACCATGCCTTATGTAGCTTCATTAGCTGACAACTGTCATACAGCACAAACGGACGCTTTCATATCCACCAACCCGCTGCAGTCTGACTCACAGGGTTCGAGGTGCCTTGTATTTATTTTTTTATTTCTTTAAATCCAGCAATTAAAAAGCAAAATGCAGATTTCATATGCAACACGCCACCTACGCATACACCGAGGATTCTCACCGAAACTTTTTGCAGACAGAAAACGTCGACTGGCGGAGAACAAAGACGGATAAACTTTGAAAAACTCCGACTGTATTAATAAACAACTGTTCCGAATGATAGACTCATGGCTAAATTTGTTCCACCCAAGAGGCTAAGACATTTTTAATGAGGATGAACATCTGTCTCCTCTGCATCCCGCTGGGAACCGCATGACGAGTGTGAAATATAAAAATAGTTTATTCTTTATTCACACTCAAAGCAACTGGTAGCATATAAAATGCCATATATTCCTAAAGAGACAAATATACAGAGAGGAAGATGATGGAGGATGCAGCAGGAATATAGTGAAGCAAGTGAATCCCATGTATTTTAAACCCTAGCAACAAAGCCAGTCTGGTTATTAACGTTTACAATAAAACATTTTGCTTTTGCATCTCCCCTGTGTCCACCTGTAACATCCTGTCAACAGGAAACTGAGGAGACAGTCACAAGCACCTTGATCAGTTAGTTAATGCAAAGCTTCACAGCTGATAGATGTTCCCTACAACCCCTTAAAATAATCAATAACACACATGTAGAGTTACCAATCTTATAATAATAATAATGATAATGGTTTGGATTTATACGGCGCTTTTCTCTTGAAGTCCAGACTCAAAGCGCTCGCACAGAGACCATTATTCATTCACACCAATTTCTACCGGTGGCAGTAAGCTAAGCTAGCCACAGCTGCCCTGGGGCAGACTGACGGAGGCGTGGCTGCTAATTTGCCCCTCCGACCGCCACCAACCCATTCATCCAACATTCATGCAGGGCAAGGTGGGTAAAGTGTCTTGCTCAAGGACACACCGACAATGACTGGGAGGATCGGGAATCGAACCACCGACCCGACAACAAATCTTTTTATATTATAAATTATCTGCAGAGTGAAGGCCTCAAAACATAAATAGATCTTGGATAATCTCCCTGTTTTCTGGATTATCCTCCAAGATGCAGTCACTCAATATCTGATCATAAAAATGGTAAAATACGTTTCATTCACATGAAACATCTAAATACATCCTTAGAAACACATTTTCTACAACAAACTATAATAAACAGCCAGTGTATTCTGTTGTGTTTCTGCTATTTTCAATTTGTAACAAAGTATCATTGAAGGGTTAAATTAGGAAGCACTGAGAGAGCACAGACCTTCACTGAGGAAGAATCCAGACTGACTGTCGCCCTCTTGTGGTGAAACAGCAACAGAACACCCCACTACAACAGACAGGACTCTCTGTTGCTCGTTATGATTTGTTCCCATGGTAACACCCTCGCATAAAAAAATCTGGGGATCTGTACCAACAGACAAATGGAGGTGAAAACACAACCTCCTCGGTGGAGGTAACATTTGTTTTTGCATTTGATTTATTTTCAAGTGTAATTGAAAAACCATAAAACAATCTCTGCGCTCGCCTGTGGCTGTGCTGCGTTTAGTTCTGGACAAACCAGCAGTGAGGTTATGAATTATGGCTGCGTGCCGAGGAGTTGACTGTAACTAAAGAGATTGACAGAGTCTCTGGGGAGTAGCATCGGGAGACGGGCACATTGTGGTCAAAGAGCATGCAGTAATTACAGCCAAGAGAGAAAGGCGACCAAAGCCCTGGGATGTACAGTGTGGCACTGTGAAATTTCTTTCTGCGAGTAAGCGCTTAACATAAAGGGCTCTTTGTCTCTGAAAAAGCAGCAAACCATCATTGACAGAGATCACAGCTCCTGTTTGAAATTCCATCCCAGCCGAAGGGAGGCGGCGAGAGGGAGGGAGGGGGAGGAAAAATACTGAGAGGGAGATGGAGGAAAGCAATAGTTGAAAAGGAGAAGGGGAGAAAAGAGGTCAGAGCTACCTTTATGAGATTTGAAGTGAAGGATGTGTGTTGACATATTAGCATCGAGCTACTTCGTAGCTTGCATGTGTGCTCATGAGCCTAATGTGATAGATGTGTGTTGTTCCAAGTGTGTGTGTGTGTGTGTGGGATCACATAGCTGATGTTGGGGGTTGTCAACACATCCTGTATTTCCTCAAAAAGAAATTGGTAATCAATGATAATCCAGGTCTTTAATAACAGAGCTGGGATCAATATTAACAAATAAAGACCGAACCCCATCTCAGCAAACGGAGGCAAGAGGAGGGAAAAAAATCAACATAGCAGGTTTCTTAATGAGGTTTTCATTGTGAGATATATACTGTCTGCTAGTAGAGGGATTTTATTTTGAAATGGTTAAAGGAAGCACTCATTTCATTTTCATGTTTTGTTCCATTTGCATCAAACCCATAGCATAGTGCAAAAAAAAAACAAAACAAAAAAAACGCAATACCACCAGTGGCCACTAGGTGACAGCTCCAAAAAACTCTGGCTCCAACTGACTTCAATTCAAAATCCATCCATCAGGAAATACTCACTCATTAAATTTTACTGTCATCAGTCAACGTGATTTCATCATTGATGGGGGTGTGATTAGTTTGATTGACAGCTCTGGTCTCCAGTGGTTTAGATTCACCAGTAAACTCCAGTATCACACACTGAGCAGTGTCCAGGTTCAAGGGTCAGTTTTCAGGGATTTCTGGCTCCTAAACAAACATCATGGTTCTAAATCAAAGCTTCATATTGAAATCTGATCAATTAAACTTTTTAGAAATAAATCCCTACCTTTAATACAACCAAGGATTGTGATATATTCATATAATGATCTACAAACTGCACATAGTTCCTACAGAACAACTGAAATGCAAACTAATGCAGACAGTGTTTCTGGAGAGACTGTTTGAATATCATTTTTTTTCCACAAAACCAAATACCTCCATTGTGTTGGAGTAAATGCAGAACTGTCAAATGTAAAACCGGTCAGTGTACCAACTAATTTCACATGGTCACCGCCTCTATAATCACTGGAAAAAGAAATGCATGTTTTTGTAATGACTCACTGCAGCGGCGCTGTCCTTGGTGCTGAAATGTTCAGCGTCTGTACAAGTTTGTTGTCTGCTGAATAGAAAAGCTCTGCTGTCTCAGTTTGATGTGCCATGTTGCTTTCATTGCCTCTGAATAAATGTGGTGCCTTTTTAAAAAAAAAAAAAAAAATCTGAACTAAGCAGCTTGCAATGGAGCTCAAGTGCACTTAGGGTGTGAATGTGAAAAGCAGTGACAGAGTATCTGTACAGAAGGTCGCTACTGAAAAGAGCTTACAGAATGTGGTAGGCAGGACTGGATAAACACAAAAAATATAGTGTTGGGGAAGGCAGGCTGTGAAGAAATGTGAATATATTGGAGTGTGTGTGTGCAGAGAGTGTGTGTTCGAGGATCATGGACCATTAGTTTAAGACACTGGTGCTTCTGGGAGCTTGATTATTGGGGAATTCTGTTCTGGAGCCAAACTGGAACTCCCAGTGGACACAATTAAACACACACAAACATGTACACACACACACACACAGCCCACAAAGGTTATCACAACGCTAACACTGTTAATGAAGAGGATGATGTGATGACTAATTAGCTGTAGCAACCTTTATAGAATCTATATGAGATCCAGTAAAGGGAAAAGTAAAGATGGAGAACAATGCAGTTTCCAACCTACAGCTTTCTTACTGATTTTCAGAACTGACATGATCATTTTACATCCTGGCTATTTCTGGCCTCTGGCTGCAAGTCCATTAACCCCGTCCTAACCTTTTCCCGACCATTATGTGGATTAAAGGTTGGGCATGTCCAATATGTCAGCGAGAAAAATTAGATTTCAGAGGAGGAAAAAAAATGGATTCTGATGCATGTTCTGAATAAGACTTTAACCTCTGGGCGTCTTCTGTAGGTGCATTAGACTCACATGGCATTACCTCCATGCTTTGGTGTGTGTGTGTACAGTACAGAGCACACTGTACTTTGTGCGACGAGGTGCTGCTCTCCCATGCTGTCGGATGTGCTCAGAGCCTCGCAGCCAGAGTGTGGTGATGTTTCATTAGGCTTTGATTTGGACAGCAGCACGGTGCGTAACACACTCCCAGCCCGGCCTCCTCTCTCCTGCTGCTGCTGCTGCCTCACTTTCTTTTTAACTCCACATTTCACTCAGCATATGTTAGGGTTTGTGCGTTCGCTTGTGCCAACATCCCCGACTGTCCAGAGACGGTGAGGAGATGATACTGAGGGAGGAACAGAGAATGTACTGTTCTTCTTTACCGCAGAGACTTTTTACAGGAGAAGTGTGGGATTCTTACCTGGTTGGAGTTTATTTTCTCCTTCGCCAGCTTCAGTAAGTCTCTCGGTGGAGTTTGCTGATGAAAACGAGCTTCGTGACTGTTGTTTCTTAAATGTTTAGAGAGGTTGTCAGTTATTAGTCAGACTGATACTGAACCTCAGTCGTTTCTGTTCATAAGTGCTGAAAACTGGCATCAAATGTCAAGCAGGTTGTTTGCTTATTCCTGCATCACTGATTTGTTTATTTATTGACTGGTGTCAGAATAAATGTCTGTGCTTTCCACAAAATGCAGCATCTTCTGTAGTTGAATGCAAAATGGAGCTTTAAGGAAAATCATGCTAACAGGAAATGTAACAACCAATGAGAGTCTTGGTATCTTTATCCCAAATGAGGTGTTGAATGTTATTAAAAGTTGACTTGATCGCATCTCTTTAGCTATTCTCCTTTGAGATGTAATTACCCTTCATCGCTGTATTTCATGTGTTAGATGAGACAAGCTGGCTCCATTATCCTTGTGTCATGCAGTCTAAACAATAAGGGAAACTATATTGATGAACAACAGTATTATAGCAGAGAAGAGGATGGTTTAGTATCAGTCATCAGTCACTTTTTAACAAGTTCCTTATGCAGATTATCATGTTTTTGGATCATTTTTATATCAACCCTGAAAAATGGGAGTAAGTAAGTTAAAGACTGGGCTGTTTGCTGAGTAAAAATCAAACATGATGAGGTACATTTCCTGATGTGTTGCTTGAATGGATGGTGAGAAGAAGACATGTTAGAGCTCAAAATGTAACAACGTCCTGAACTGTTAGAAAAAAAACTTTGCCCAACATTTTGGGCTCAGCATCTTGTTATATTATCAGCCAGTTGTTACATTTTGGGTTTTGTTACATTTTTTGTTTAACAATTTGGTTCATTGTTACATATCAGTACATTGTTACATATGTGGCTCAGGTCATACGGTTGTGGGTTCGATCCCCAGCTCCTCCTGTCCACACGTTGAAGTGTCCTTGGGCAAGGCACTGAACCCTAAGTTGCTCCCAATGGTGGCTAGCACCTTGCATGGCAGCTCGGTAGCCATTAGTGAATGTACTCCATTTACACGTAAAAGGTGAAAGCTGAAAAGCTGACTCCACAGTCAATCATGAAGTATCATAATTACCGTATTTTCCGGACTATAAGCCGCTACTTTTTTCCGACGCTTTGAACTTAAACACCGGTGTTTCTCATGTATCAGCCGCACGAAGCGCGTTAGCTTTTTACAAGCTAGCAAGCTCCGTGCTGCTGATACATTTAGCGTCGTCACTTCAGACCGGGTCAGAGTGGACCACATGAAACTGTTTGAATAAATTCAATAGCGGCTTATAGACAGGAGCGCTCAATAGTCCAGAAAATACGGTACAGTGATTCTCAAAGTTTTCTTTAATGTCTCTCTGATTCATCCCTTTGTTCAATTCCTTAAACTTTTTCCACATTCTGACAGTTTACACGTCCTGGTCCCAACCTTCAGGGATCGATAACAAGTTGAGATGTGTTGCATTATATCAGAGATAACTCCTAAATCAATGGTCAGCTGTTTCTACTGGGGACAGTGGCATAACTAATGGGAAAATCAGTTTGAATAAAGAGACTGCACTGAGCAGCCGAGCACAGCCTTGTTTAACACGCAGGTCTGTGCATGGCAGAGACTGGAGGGAGAAGTCGATCTATCAGTCGCATTAATAAATGAAACTGGGCTTCATAGCAAAGGAGAAACTCCCCACCACCACCACCATCTCTCCCCCTCTCCATGCATTGATTTCTCTTTTTTCTCCCTCCACTGTAGAATCGCCAGCTAAGCTTTTTAAAAGCTCAGGTGTAATTGTTGCATTTAGGACAGAGCGATATCGATCACCGTTACCGAGGCAAAAGAGCCACTCCATATTGGCCATAATGTCAGAAAGCAGGCACATGTAATGAGGGCCATTTGGCCGCCGCCGCCTCGTCTTTCCTAATGGCCGCAGTCATATCTATTTCCAAAGGAAGCACGTCTCTGTCTCTGTTGCTCTTTGATCCGTTGAGCAGGTGCATTTAATCCATGCTTATTTCTATTTGGGTCAGGATGATTAGGATTGATGACATGCAGAAGAGAAGTGTGTGTGTGTGTGATGGTGCAGTTTGCCAAATTGTGCGAGTACCAGAGCTGGAACAAGTGGCACTACAGAGGCGGAGGAAGAGATTGCTTTCAGCGGCTGCCCGGCGCCACTCGCTTCACTCGTGTCAATAATTTTCGCCTGGAAAGGTGCTTGGAAAATCTTCACCTGGCGGGGAGATTGAAAGCAGATTAATTGGGGGAGTGATGGGGAGGAAATAAGATCGAGGATGAGACACAGGACAAATGGAGAAGGCAGGAAAAGCACAAGTGGAAATTAATTGGAAAGGGAGGGGAGGGTTGGATGTTGAGACTTTAAAAGATGTGTTGGGTAATACCATTAAAATCAATATAATATAGAGTTTTGGAGCAGACGTCAAAGCGCAAAGACTTATGGGACGTGGGCGCCATTTTACCAGGCCAAAAAATCAAAATAAACCTTTTGCTAATGAGTACCACAGTTGAAAATAATACTTAAGCAGATCAAAAGAAACTGGACTGTATCGAGACAGATTGTGTCCAGAGGGAAAAAGGCGATACCTTCAAAAAATTGCCTGCATTGGAAATTTGGACCCATATGAAGTGCTGCAGTGGACAAGAGACCCAGAAGACCTCCCGAACATATTTTTATACCTCGTCTGTGGAGTCAGCGCTCACACCACCAACAAATTCTGAAATGACAAATCTCTGGAGGCACACAAACAATTCACTAATGGCTGGGTACTGGATTTGGGTGTGTTCAAGCCCCCATGTGAATTTATTGTCATTCGGACACAGGTGAGTGAGCATTTATCATATTTTATTACTAAAGTTCTGTCTTATCATGAATGCTAATATGCATTAAATTTGTTAGACAAACGCCCCCAACACTCCAAATGATCGGTGTCAAAAATAAGTTATTTTACTGATGCTGCTGAGCTAACCGTGAGTTAACCTTGAGCTAACGTGAGCTAACTGTGAGCTAACTGTGAGCTAACCATGAGCTAACCGTGAGCTAACCGTGAGCTAACCATGAGCTAACCATGAGCTAACCGCGAGCTAACCGCGAGCTAACCGTGAGCTTGTTGTTTAGCAGCAGTAGTTGATGAATAATGCCGTCGCCTTGCTGAGACAACAATGGCAACAACTTTTACAATTTCAGTGACT
>OOFC01051232.1:14107-30361 GCA_900323345.1 Pseudochromis fuscus
TCTACTAGCTTTTCCTAGTCACTGAAGCGTAGAGCGTTGTATTTCAGTAAGAGACCACGGTACGTTGAATAGTTAATGTTTTTGTATATTTAAAACAGAGATTACATATTTTGATAATTCTTTTCGACAGTGTTAGCTATTTTAATGATGTCTCATGACATATACAGGTTAGTGAATAGTGGAAAGAAAGGTTGACGTAAAAACACTGAGTGGTTCATCTTTTCATAAACGATCTTTGTCACAATTCAGCGGGTTTGCCTTCATGTGCACCTCTAAAAAGCTTCCCCCTGAAAACAAACATATCACATACCATAAATACATCGAAAAAGCTCATTTACTACAATGTCCGTATGAATTATTAAAACTATTGAAACATTGCATAGTTGCGTAAATAAAAATTACTGTTACTTTTAAATTTCATCACGCTGAATAAAAATACGAGCCCAGGACATTTCCAAAATTTTAGGCATCCGGAAGATATTTGCCAATGGACACGTTTCTGTTACAGGATATTGCAGCATGAAGAAGGAGCAAGTTGTCAACTGTCAGTTTTCGGTTTGGTATCCGATATTCAAGAAACATACGATTAAAAGGTAAACACCTTCCACGTGCAGACAAAGATCACGAACTCTTTACAGTGCTGCTGCCGTAAAGCACAGGTTAGCTAACAGCGAACGTTAGCTACCTGCCAAAAAGAGACAGCTTCCATCTCAGCCTCCACCTCCCTTGATATTTATCTTTGCCTAAATAGTTGGATTTGAATCTTTTTCAGAGCCTTCAACCTTCTGCATCTGTTTGTTTGATGTTTTTAAATGGTTATTAGTTATATGTGACACTATTTGTCTTCTTTTCCAGTCTGATTCTTC
This sequence comes from Pseudochromis fuscus, assembly GCA_900323345.1. Taxonomy (NCBI): domain Eukaryota; kingdom Metazoa; phylum Chordata; class Actinopteri; family Pseudochromidae; genus Pseudochromis; species Pseudochromis fuscus. The sequence goes on from OOFC01051232.1 coordinate 14,974, forward strand.
CACTGCCCCAGAATGTAATAGAATATTTACTGGACGATGGGACACTGGTAGTCTCTGGGAGGTATGAGGCCACGCACACACTTAAACACACAGTGTGACAAGAAATTAATAAAAGTGTTGTTAGAGTGTCTAAATGCACAGTTAAAATACCGTAGTTTACATATCTTATACATTAAATAATCCTGTTATTTATCCTATTGTGAGTGATCCCAACTTGACCCATAGATGTCACAAGTTGATTTAAATCTAAATTCTGTATATTATGATGCTCAAAGATGTTTATATCTCTATTGAGTGTGTGGATGTTACAGTAGTCCTTGCTCTGTTGTCTTTCCAGTGACCACAACACACAGCAGGCACACACTAACAACAGCGACTCGGATGCAGAGGAAGACGTTCAGGTAAGCTGGCAGTCTCAGATTGGAGTTTTTTTAATCCAGTTTCATATTTACAATTAGCTTGAATGAAAATTACATTTGTTTGTTTTTGTTGCACTTGTTTTCTGAGTGATTTCCTGCAAAGGAGGATGGTTCTTCTTTACAGAAAATCAAAAACACCAGGGCACTGATATTTTCCACTGAAATCAAACTCAACATATTGTTTTTGGCCTAGTAGTTCTTTACATCAGGCTGACCCATGACAGCAAATAAAAACTTGGGAAAGTCTGAGATATGCCACATCATTGGTGAGCAATGTTTTGCGACCAGCTTTTGTTTTGAAAGCACATGGTAGGCACACAGTGAGACAATTGGGTAATAAGGCATTTAGATTTACAAATAGAGAAAAAGAGTAGTGGCTCTTAAGTGATGAATAATAAGAATGAATTTTATATCTTGGACACTAGACTTTCAAGTGAAATGAGGACAAATACGTCTTGGCCTCAGAGGTCACAAATTCAGGCAACTTTGAACCAACTTTAAGCCAGTTAACACAACAGTTAAGCAGATATTAGAACTGTATTCAATATTTCACTGTGTTTGATTTTGTGGTTCCCCATTGATGTTTCTCATCCTCTACTGCCCTCTAGTGGTCAGATGATGAGACAACCACCACTGTCACTGTAAGTACCTTCACCCATCATCAATACTCCCTTATCCAGTTAGGTTGTAGTAGAGGTGGGGGGGGGTGCTGAAACCTATCCCAGCTGGCAATGGGCAAAAGGTGGGGTACACCCTAAACAGGTCCTAAGTACATCCAATATGATACAAAAGTAAACTACATTAAAATTAGCCCCACTGGTAAGATATAATGGATATGTGTCCTCAAATGTGAGTCCCTGGCTTTCTTAGATAAACTGCCCTGAACCTAACTGACAGGAGGCGTCAGTTTCACTGCATCTCTGTTAGTACAATTTTATAAGAAACATTGAAGTCTTCCTTCAACACATTGTTTGATTTGTTTGTTTTATGATACTAAATTCAGCTGGTTTGTACAAAACAATTATGACATGATTCATCATCCAGACCCTCTCTTAGGAAAACAGAGAGTTGTCAACAGTTCTCTCAACATATTAGTGTCAAAATAAATACATAAATTTACTTAATACTTATGTTCCTCCTGCTCCAGCAGTAAAATTAGATGTTCAGATTTTCAGACTGTTAGATGGTTGTATATTAGTTTTAGGAGACCTTCATTGTTGATTTTATTAAACTTTTTTTTATGTGTTCTTGTTGTTTTTTAAAATGTAGTTTGTTTATAGTTTGTAATTTATTGTTGATGTTTTAATGCTCTGTTTGAGAGGTTTACTACCCTGGGTTTGATGAATGGTTAGATGTTATTTTGTGGTTTGCAGTCTCTATGCATCTGATAGTGTTTTCATTCACCCCCTTGCTTGAGGCATCTCGGTAATATGATAATGAAATAATTATGACAGTGACGTCACAATGCGACTTTGTGTCTGCCAGGCTCCAGAGTTCCCAGAGTTCACCTCTAAAGTGCTGGAGGCCATAAACGCCCTGGGTGGGCGCATCTTCCCAAAACTCAACTGGAGCGCCCCGCGGGTAAGACACTGCACTCTATGAAAAATGAAAAACCCAGCTTCAGTTGGAGGCAGCAAAGAGAAGAGAATCTACGAGACTTATTTTTCAGGGTTCCTACTCAAGTATGGAAAGTATAGAAATGTGTACAATTTGATTTTAGAAATTTCCAGGTCTTTAAAAGTATGGAAAATGGAAACTAGTGTATGGAAAAATATTTATGTTATAAGAATAATGAAAACAAATAATTAATTTCATGGTTTATTACACGATACACATCTGTTTTCTGAAATGTCACAAGTTTTCTGAATTTTTTTAATGAGAAGTCTGAAAGTATGCAATTTTGAAATTTCAAATGTGTCGAAATCCTATTTTTTATATGTAGCATAAGCAAGTAATATTTCCTCTGAAAGCCTTGTGTATTTCTGAGCACTGCAGAATAAGAACTGCTTCTTGCACCGCTGCCAGCGTTAAGGATTAAAGCTGAACCGAACAAGTGTTTGTGTTTCCCTTTCAGGACGCGAACTGGATCGCTCTGAACAGCTCCCTGCAGTGCCACAGCCTCAGTGATATATTTCTGCTCTTCAAAAGTTCCGACTTCATCACCCACGACCTCACGCAGCCGTAAGCCTCCATCGTCTGACAACATCGACACGCACACACATAAACACCGGGGCTTATATTTGCATTTAGATGACAAGCAGTATCAAAAAATAACCGGGTCTCAGCGTGCGCGGGGTGATTCTGAATCTGGCTGTAAAACACAAGTGGCAGCTGGAGAAATTGCTGCGATGTAGATTTACAGCTCTCGCCGTTCCGCTCTGCATGATGAACACTCGATGCAGCGAGTGATTTACGGCGGTGCAAAGCCTTGGGCAAGATGTTTTTGTGTGTGTGAGAGGAGAAAGCAATGTGATGTATGCTTGTTTGTTTTAAAACTTCTCCTTCAGGCTTGACTTCGGACTTGAGAGCAACACAGCAACGTGGCTGTCCTCATTGTACCTTCCACAGAACACACTTCAATTCATTTGTTCTGTCGCAGGTTCCTTCACTGCAGTGACCAGGACTCCCCAGATCCAGATATCAACTATGAGGTACCTTTATCCTACATGACAAAGAATAGCAGTAAAGCAGACATAGACTGTATATAGAAATGGATGAAGCAGCTGAGACTCAAAAATGAGGCCAATGCAGAAGTGCAAAACAGTGAAATACTCTTGATGGCCACTAGATGCTGTCTCCTCAAAACTCACTGTCAGTGATCTGGTCTTATTATTATAAGTACCCTGTGTTTTAGAGGAGTATTTCACAGGGTTGTTTTACTCTAAATACTGTAGGACACACTGACTACCATCAAACTAGAAAGCACTCAGAGAGCACAGCTCTCTGCCAAGGTATAATCCAGCTGTACTGATGCTGTAGACTAAACACTGTTGCCCTCTTGTGGTCAGCACTATCTTGTTAAAACATTTGACCATTATAAGAGAGAGGGATTTTCTGGGTATTTTGAGGTTCTTTGGAACAGGACCTCATCCTCTGATCCTGCCCAATATTGAGTTATTGGTTTTTTTGGGTAATACCCTTTCTTTTGTTGAAAAATCATAAAAAAAAAAAATAAAAGGAAAAGTAGATACTATTTGGCATGTTTGTATTGTTATACTGGTGCTGTGCTCCAATTTTTGAAAATAAATCATTACGAAAAAAAAAAGGATCATTAAGATCCGTTTTTCATAAACAAACAAACCAACATAGGTAAAAACATAAACTCCTTTGGTGGAGGTGATGGTCCATTCATTCACATGTTAACATTCTGTCGTCTTCTGTCCTCAGCTGGTCCTGAGAAAGTGGAGCGAGCTGATTCCTGGTGGAGAGTTTCGCTGCTTCGTCAAAGAAAACAAGCTGATTGGTAAAAACTCTCCCCTCACACCCAGAGAAGCACTTTTCCCACCAACACTTTATGATATTAGAACAACATTCATTTAGTTGGTCCATAATGAGACCAGCTCTGAACTCCAGTCTCATACACATTAGACAGTGTCCCCAGGTTCAGTGGTTAGACCCGCCTCCTCACTCCTTCCTTCATGTCCAAATATGGCCACTTCTGGCTCCAAACAACCAACATGGTGACTTTCAAATACCAAACTCCTGGCTTCAAAATGTGAGTCCACAAAACAACAGGTGACATCACATTAGCTTTGTCCATTTTATATAGAGACAACTTCACAAGCGATGAATTTTCATCTAACTCACCTGTTTAAATTTAAATTGTGGTGCTGTCACCTCTCGTCCAAATATGGTCATTTGTGATTCCAAAAAACCGAGATGGTGATAGCTAAGTGACGCCACTGTAGCTACGTCCTTTTGTATACAAGCTATTTGACACCACGAGCCACCAAACTGAATAAAGATGGATATCAAAAGAGCCTCATTCTCACAAAGCAAGCAGGGCTGAATACATATGAGATGAGAATGTTTTAGAAAAAAAAAAAACTCTTTTACCAGTGATATAACTCACTCTCAGCAGTGCATTTATTCAGCAGGCTAATTTAGAAACAATTATAAAATTCAATTTGAGCTCCACTGATGGTGATGGTGTCTCTGTGTGATCTCTCAGCTATCTCCCAGAGAGACTACACTCAGTATTACCAGCACATCTTGAAGCAGGAGGAGCAGATCTGTCACGCCATCCAGGAGTTCTTCAGCCAGAACATCCAGTACAACTTCCTGGACGAGGACTGTGAGCACTGGCTTGTTTTTCTTTTTTTGTTTGTTTTACTGCAGCATCTGTAAAAATGAATCTTTCAGTTCTCCTGCTTCTGAGGCTTTTAGTGTTTTTGAAAGACATGAAGTATTTACTGTTAAAAATCAGGCAAGAGAAAATACACGTAAAGATGAATGAAGTTTCATTTTACGGTTAATATTTAATTATCAGTAGCATTAAAAGTTTTTAAAGTTATTAATTTGCCTCTGTGACTATTAATCTGATGTTTTTCTACTTCACAGTTGTGTTTGATGTCTACAGAGACAGCCAGGTAACTCCTGCTGAATTTTTAAGTGGTACAGTACATTTAAAAATTTTTTTTTAAAAAGCCACTTGTTGAGCTACCTTTACATGTTTGTGTGTTGCAGGGAAGGGTGTGGCTCATTGACCTGAACCCTTTCGGAGAGGTGACAGACTCGCTGCTGTTCAGCTGGAACGAGCTGACGTCCGGTGGAGAAATCGCCCAGCAGCAGGTCGGCCATCACCTGTGTGCCCCCCACGCTAAAAGGTTTTACTTCCTCTTTTCAACCTGTCAATAGCTCAACTGGTGTCCGTACCCTTGCAGGACGGCCCGGCGTTCCGCTACACCAACAGCGAGGTGACGGTGCAGCCCAGTCCCTGTCTGAGCTACAGGATCCCGCGGGACTTTGTTGATCTGTCCACCGGAGAAGACGCCTACAAGCTCATCGACTTCCTCAAACTGGTGGGTACAGCGATGGCTACACTTGAAGGCCCGCTCTCCTCTTCACAAAGATCTCACAGTTGTTCTGAAACTAAAATGAATGAAAGAACCAGCAGGAGGTTTTTATGTTTTGGTTATTTTCAGTCATGTGTTTATTGTGATGCAGGGATGCACGAAGCAACTGGCTCTGAGTTCAAAACTTCATGACTCTGGTTCTGACTTCAATTTAAAAATCCTAATATTCAGCCATGAACTACTCAGTCAATACGTTTTTCCCACAAGTCGTTCTAATTTCATTAGCTCAAGTTTGTTCTTCTTATCAGTGATCTGGTGGTCTGTCTGAAAAAAAATTTATATATGTATACAATTAAGTAGATGAAAAGAGGAGTATTTATAGGTGTGATTGGTTTGAACTCCAGTCTCATACACATTGGGAAGTGTCCTTGGGTTCAATGGTCAGACCTGCCTCCTCACTCCTCCCTTCATGTCCAAATATGGTCACTTCTGGCTCCAAACAGTCAACATGGCGATGTTCAAATGCCAGACTCCTGATTTCAAAGCACTAATCCACAAACCAACGGGTGATGTTGGCTTTGTCCATTTTGTATACAGTCTATGATGCTGACTTAGTTTAGGTAGCATTAAAATCAACTGAACTAAAAAGAGAAGACAGAGAAATTAAATTAAATCTGATCACAACACCAGAGTCTCTGAACAATAGTCACCGTGTCTCCTTAACCAAGTGTTTTATGGCTAGCTTATTTGCTATAATCATGATCTTTACCTAAACTTAAAGCTGTAATCACTGCAATCATGATATTTATAACAATTAAATGTATTATTTACAACTATTTGTTACTTGTCCATGGTTGGGACAGGGTGGCAGTGTCCGACATTTACACGCTTGTTTCAAATTTTTATACCAAATCATTCGTATTGATTGACATCTGTCAGCTGGCCAAACAACAGCCAAGCCGAACTAACATGAGTCACGTCCCAGTGTAAATATTAATACTGATACAGATTACATTTACAGAAATACAGTGTTTGTGTGTGTGTTCGAAAACATCCACCACCTGGATTAAAAGCACAGAAACCTCTCACACAATTAACTTCAGCATAAAGAAACAAACACTAACATCCTGCCACACTCATTCTGGATATTGAATTCATCACATTAGCATGTATGAAAATTCTGCTCCTTCCTCTAAATCTGCCCGATGTACTGCACTACAATACAAGCTCATATTAAAGAGAACTGCTGTGTAAACAGAGCCTCACTCTGTCAAGCTGTGTCAATACAGAATTTAATTAATATTATTGATTGGCCGCACACCCTCACGAAAAGAGACTCTGCAGGATTATTACACACAACAGCGTGATGTGTTGCCATCCTGAGGGATCAGTCTGCTCCTCTCTCAGCTGTCACTGATTCACAAACTAAACCTCTGAACACACATTAAACATAAATGCAACAGACAATATATCTACCTCCTTAGTGAAATCAATGGTATTGAATGGAGGTAATGGGCAGCTAACAGGTAGGTCTCCTCTTTGGGACAATAAACATTTTCTACTAATTTTCCAATAATTGCTTTTGTAATTCCTGCTTTTGTTTAAGACAAAGAACAAATTTCCAGGGTAATTTCTTTAAAAGCTTTTAGTCATTTTGCGAGACAGGATGTGTCCAAGCATCGTCACACAGCAGCTCCTTGTGTGTGTTTTCACGTCTGTAAAAAATGACCAGAAACTTCAGAAAATCTACACATTTCAAAACTTTGTGTGTGTTGTAATTGACTAAAACTATTTCTTAAGCACTATTTAAAGACCTTTTTGAAAACCCTAAACATTTTAATTTGCTAATAAGATATTATTTGCTATTGTAATAGGTTTACATGGTGAACTTTCACCCTTGTTGCGTACCAAAAAAATGTTTACTTGTACACTAAAATTTAAAGAGTAAGAGCTACTTAAGTTTGTTTATTTTTTTCATGCTGTCATCTTGAGATTACAAAAACAACTAAAAGTCTTGATGATAATTTATCAAAACATAACAACTTTTTTTTTCAGCTCATGGACCAATGATCAAAAAAAAAATTCTAATCCGTCTGTTGAAGGCAATAATGTAATAACAGCCAATAACGTAATAACAGTCGATAATGTAATAAATTTGCCCTTTTTGAAATGTAATAGGCCAATAACATAACAACTTGCCAATAATGTAATAAAAGTCCTGAACCAATAACGTAATAACTTTTGGCTAACAACATAAAAATTTATTATGTTATTGGCTCAGTTATAACATTTGCAAGTGGGAGTTTTTTTCTTTTACCAGGCCAATAATGTAATAAGCAGCCAATAATGTAATGAATTATTACATTATTACATTTCAAAAAGGGCAAATTTATTACGTTATCGGCTGTTATTACATTATTGGCTTCAACAGGTGTCACTGCAGTTCTGAGTCCATGGGTAGCTGCTTAACAGGTTTTACTATTGGTTAACATCTGTGAGACTCTGCCACAGCACACTGATACTGAGTAGCAATTACTCGGGCTGTCAATTCTTATTTGATATTCAATTATTTGTTTAAATGTTGAGTGAAATGTATTGTATATTGTATATTCCAACTGTAATGACCTGTCTGAATCGTAGACTCTCTATAAGCACATCAGACCATTTGAAGTAGCTTCTGTGGTGTTTATTTAGTCTCAGAAGTTGTGCAGGCAAAAAAAAGCATCGCTGTGATGGCACATTTCGGATCTGCACAGAGATCCATGGTTATATAGAGTATACTTGCACGATTGTTAGCTATAAAACACCAGCTCACACACGACTCTTGTTGCCTTGGAGCGTGGACCGAGAAGGGAACCGGCTGGTGCTGCAGTTGGAGGGCGACACACATACTCATAGAACTGAAGTTACACCTAGTAACAGTAATAATGAGTTAGTTTATGATGAGTAAATAAATTTAGATTTGTCAAGATAATGACATATTTAACCCATGATCTCAGGATAACATAAAAAAGAAATCGTTTAAAACATGAACTTTCTCAGTTTACGTTAGACAGTGTGCCTAATATCCCTCCACCAAGAACATTATGAACGAGATTGTAAATATTGCTACTTTTACCTGTTGTTGAAGTCCCAGAAATGGAGAACAGCTGCTCTGCTTCTTGGTACAGAGTTAAAGTTGTGTCATAAAGTTCTGGACGGACACTGATGGCTCGTGCTCCATTGCTGCTCAGTGACGTCAAGGAATTGGCGATACCATATGACGTAAATATGTCGCTCGAGTTAAAACTTTTTCAACTTGCACAACATGACATTCACATTCACTTGATATGCAATCACGTCGGTTCAGTGTGAACACAGTGTTATAACAGGTGAACGTTTTATCAAAACAGTGTTGCTATTTCACCACCAGAGGGCAGCAGTGTTCAGTCTGTAACATCAGAACAGCTGGATTAGGCTTTCACCTTTGCGCTTTCTGTTTTCTAGTTCCATAAATAAATGCTGTATAAAATGTTTATTTATTTGATAAATAAACATTGCGGGACGGCAGTGGCTCAGTGGTAGAGTAGCCGTCTACCAACCGAAGGGTTGGTAGTTTGAATCCCACTTCTCCCAGTCATTGTCGGTGTGTCCTTGGGCAAGACGCTTTACCCACCTTGCCCTGTATGAATGTTGAATGAATGGTTTGGTGGCGGTCGGAGGGGCCAAAGGCGCAGACTGGCAGCCACGCCTCCATCAGTCTGCCCCAGGGCAGCTGTGGCTACTAGCTTACCACCACCGGTATGAATGGGTGTGAAAGAATATTGGTCTCTATTTGCGCTTTGAGTCTGGACTTCCAGAATAAAGCGCTATATAAATGCAAACCCTTATTAACTCAAGACATCAATCAAGGAGCAGTTATTTAGCATTAAATAGAGGTTTGTAAAATCATTGGAAGGGATAAAGCTCCTCTTCTTTTCTTTCTCCTTTTCACAGAAGAAAAGCCAACAGGAAGAGTCTGAGGAGGAGGAGGAGGAAGAAGAGGAGAACGCTACACAGTGACATCAGTGTCATCAGCCTTTCATACAATGTCGTCTGCATGAAGTGACTCTTCACTCTCTGTCCTCTCTGAGCTCAGTTTTTTCCTCTCGTCGTCTTCACGCTCTCCTTGGGACAGTACTCGGTGTACCCAGGCTTTCTTTGATGGTTCAGTCGTGTTAGTTTAATGGAACATGGCAAATTAGCGGATCGCGTGAACGGTTCCTAGAGGATTAAATTTCTGTGGAGTCGAGAGGCCTGTACTGTGCCGATCGGTTGGTTATTATTTTTATGTTTTTTTTGTGAGGTTGGGGGTGTTTACTGTGTAACTGCAAAGGGATGTATTCACTGTAAAGAATGCCTGCTTTTATAATTTGAAGTAAGTGGATGTGTCTTCATTGCCATGTTTCTGGATTTAAAATGAAGTATACCACACACGCGCGTCACTGTGTTTGTGTGTTGTGAGGCTGACAGACTTCTCTATTTAACACTAAAGTCCTTCATCACTGAGTCACCTTTAATTTTTCCTTCCAGCCGTCCCCGCTCCTCCATCTCTCCCTGCCAATTTCCTCTGAGCAGTTTTGACACCCTCATTGCTCCCAGGCGCTCTGGGCGCTCTTTTCGAGTCCTGTTTTTTTTTTTTTTTTTCCCATCATGCATTGCTGTAGACTGTTGCTCCGAAAAACACCATTAAACTTCTTGTCGTGTATCGACTCGGCTGTCAGTCTGGTGGGTGCTGTAAACTAGCACATTAGAAATTGATTGTGCTTTTACGCAACCGCTCTCATTATGCTGGGAGCTAAATGAGCTGAGCGCACGAGGCGCAGGGCACTTCATTTAGGGGTTTTTTTCCCTCCTCTTCCTTCCTTCAGTGGATTGATAGAGCAATTACAGGGAGATGGAAAGCGCCGGCGTGATGAGAGCCACAGCTCCCTGGGTGAACTGCCGTGGACAGGAAACGGTGTATAAGGCACAAATTGTGTGAATGTTTCATGTTAATCATCATTATGAAAATGAAATCTGGCTGTAAACATCCAGACGCGGAGGAGGTGTCCTGGTCTGACCTGCGACGGAGGATGAGTTTCTTTTGCTAAGATCTGTATGCAGGTCTGCTGCGTTCAAGGCAGAGCCTCAGAATCCAACCATTGCTTGGAGTAGGAGTGAGGGAACAGCTGCACTCCAATGGGCTTCATGCTTCGTTGCGATAAATGATGAACTCTGATCTGCAATCAAAAACTGAAAAGATGCACACTTGGTAGATTGAGTACACTAAGCTGAAGTGAATGCTGTCTGCTGCAGTAGCCTTGCACATAAATCCAGTTTTCATAAGGGTGAAATGGTTAGTTTTCACAGAAAGGCTGTAATGTGTGAGAAAGAATAAGAGAAAGACAGAATCTCAAATATAAAGTATTGCACAGGGGGTACAACAAGCAAAAATAAACACCTTTACTGTAACAAGGGGTGGGCGATATGGCAAAAACATCATATCACGATTTTCAAGAAAATAAAGTCACAATCACGATTTTATCACAATACCTTTTTTTTTTTACAATGATTTTTTTCGAGTAATTTGCACATTTGACCATTCTTTCCCTATGTTAAACATAAAACATATAAAATGTATGTAAATATGTAAAACCCTAAAAATAATAATAAGCCAAAGAAACAATACTAACAGGTTTTAATTAAAATAGTGCAATTTTTTATCAACATGTGGAATGAAAGTAATCATAAAAGCTTGACGTTAGCAGCTGCCTCTGGCTGTGGTGTGTCTGGTCTCCGTTTGGTTTGGCTGTCGGCAGATTGTTTTGGGTGCTGTCTCTGTAGGTGATTAAACAGGTTCGTGGTGTTGCCATCCGACGTACGAACCGAGTCTCTGCAAATTTTGCAGATTTGCAAATTTTTTTTTTCGGGACCCACTGTAGATCCCCCTGTGCACTGTGAGTAGTGTGCTGTGATTGGTTGGTTGAGCGCGCGTAAGCGTCCCTGCGCCCACATATTATTAAATCTAAAGACGATTTCATGATCTTTCTGCTTTACAAGATCGTCCCCACGTTACAATCCTTCATGATCTAATATCGTCATATCACACATTACGAACCGTAACACATTCAAAGCATGATGTAAACCAACATGCCAAAAATATTCCAAGAAGGTTAAAAATAGAGAATTGTAAAATGCAAAAAAATCCTCTAAAATATTAAAGTATTTCAGTAAGTATAATATTTATACATAAAACATTCAAAGTATCAAATAACAGTGTGCAAGTGAAGTAGCTGCCAGTTCTCTGTCAGACAGAGGCCCTGTTCACACTTGGTTTTAAGATGCGTCTTAGGTGAGCATTGCAACCAATCAGAAAATTACCTCATTTTTCTGACTGGTGGAAATATTTAAAATGGCAACCTCATTAAATCGTCCACAACGTAGGAATGCTGCTTCAGGACTGACTTTCAGAGACAGAGATCTTGTTGTATGAGCTTTTTATTTTCAAAAATTCCCATGAATGATGTCATTATTTATCTTCCAAAATGTATGTTGATCATACACACTAAAAATGTTTTAACCCAGAACTGAGTCAATATTGGACTGACTTCATGTTGGGTTAATTTGGGGGTTTTTTTGGTTATTTTTACCACAAAATTTATTTGGCTTTACTCCATTTTGTTAATTGAATATTTTGTTGTTTTCACTCAGTATTTTGTTGTTTTTATCCAGTATTTTATCCACTGGACAAAAACAGCTCATCTTACTGATTAACCCAGTATGTAGTCAGTCCAACATTTAACCAGTTCTGGGTTAAATCAACCCAACATTGTTTAGTGTTTGGATTTTCTATTTTTTTAAAGATAGTTCAAAGTTGACATTTGCTTTGTTACACACTTTGATGAAGAATCAAAGACATGTTGCAGCCTAAAACTTTTCTCAAAGACAAAAATGATCTCACTGGCTGAGTAAAACCAATGAACTGGAAAATAAAAACACCAAAGTACAAGGCCATTTGATTAATCTTTTTGTTGTCAAAGAAGCTTCTCAGTGTTCTCCAAGTCAACCAGTAACATTATGTAGAAAGTTATCTAATAAGACTTTTTTTTACAGAGGACATTTTGACTCCTCATAGACAGAAAAACAGGTTTTATTGCTACCTGACCCTGAAAGGGAAGCAGCTAAATGGAACTGTTCATGTTTAAGTGTCTTTAGTAAAATGATGTCAGGTGGGCTGTGGCACTGTAATGTGTACCGGGGGAATAAGTGGAGCACTTAACGAACAAATAGGTAATTTTCAGTGTGAAACGGTTGGAACAACAATATGCAAATCAGTTTGTCAGCGCCACAGAAGAATAAAACATCCTCAGGTTTCTACTTGGCTCGAGTCCTCAGCAGAGCAGACTGAATTATTTCTGTTTGCATTCAGTCAAGCTGCTAACGGTAACTCTGCACCTTCATCTCGACTGACCTTCATCCTCCTTTTTAACCATCTCTCTGATGCCCTTCTCTCCCTCCTCCTTTCTCTTGCAGCTGGGTAATCATCCTCCATCATAGGAGGTCAGATTTGCTGACTCAGAGTAAAGGATGAGGATGAAGGAGGGGAGGGAGGGGGGAGGAGAGGGAGGAGGAGGAGAGGAGTTTTCCTTGGTTGCTGCTGAGGAAGAGCTGCAGTAGTTTGCAGCCAGAATACTCATGAGCAGCTGAGGCTGCAACACATTGTCCTCCCTCCCCCTCCCTCTTTCTCTGTCTGTGTCTCCCTACAGTATTACACACACACACGCACACACACAATGCCAGAATTTTGGTCTAGTGTGTGTGTGTTGTGAGCAGTGATCGGCCTGAGCTGACCTCGGCCCCTGCAGCTGTCCGAGTTCAGGGGGATCACCACTCCTCTGCAAACTGAACCTCTGTAATCCAGGTGCTATGCGGGCTACTTAAACCCAGGTGAACGCGCAGGCGCAGCTGAGGGGTCCCCGCTGATCCCCGCGTGGCTCTGCTGACGCCTTCAGGGATCCCACATGGTGATGGATGCATGATGGTTGTTGTCAGCAAGTTGGCGCATTGCGAATTTACTGCTCCGGCGTCCTGGCCAACACACACACACACACACACACACAGAATTTATTTTTTGGACAGGATGCTGCCCTTATTGTCACAGCAACACGCACCGTCACAGTCACACCGAGCTATAATGCCACCAAACTGGGAAAAATTTCTATAAAGAAAAAAAAAAAACATCGTTTGAAATGTTTGGATGAGAAATGGGAACTCCAAAAACGCACCGTGCGCACGTCAATTAGCGGCGTTTAGAGAACTGCAGGTGTCATCAGAGGAGCTGTGAAGGTGGACGCATGTAACCGGGCTGATACCGGAAGCTGTGTTGGAGGATCTTCAAAATACAAGCACCACACTAAGAATTTCTGCAGTACCTGGAATTGAGCAGATGGCACAACTATGAAATTGTTTGATAAAACAATAAATAATTGAATGTGTTTCATCAGTTTTGTGTGAAGTGCTGTAAAACATTGTATTTGAGACGGATTTATCTGAAATCTTTCTCAAATCTACTGAAATGTGTTAGAATCCTTTAAGCGGCAAGCAGAAGAAATTGATGGTAAACAACAACCCTAACAAACAAACATAATAATGTAATGCTGTGAATCCTCAAATTGAGTTTAGTTCAGGCTCTACTAAACTTTCCATGTTGTTTATTATTGTAATATAGTGCTTTTTATGTTCGTTTGTCTGTACTGCTAATTACAGATCCATACACTCTGTCAGCGAGGGTTTAGCCCTTTAGATTGCTTTGATTTTATTATTTGTGGTGTTCCTTTGTATAGTAGATAGATAGATAGATAGATAGATAGATAGATAGATAGGGAAAACGTTTTATTGGGCGATGTAACTGATGATGATTAAGGAAGTGATGTTGTGTTATTAGCTCTTATAAAGAAAATATGTAATATATCAGTCGTATACAACTTATTTAAAGCGTCCTGGATCATTCTGGTGCATTACCCGGTAGACGTTTCACAAAACGTCCAGCATTACGCTGCGTAAACACCAGGCTTTTATTTTGAAGGTCCTGGGGGAAATCACTGATATATGGTATTTATTTTGACAGCTGTTGTCCAGACGGCCGGAGAGGAGCAGGGGAAGGAGGGGGAGAGAAAGAGAGAGACAGGAGGATAGAGAGAGAGAGGAAAGAGAGGAGGAGGAGGAGGAGGTAACAGGGACGCGGTAACCTGCAGGAGGACTCACATGGTCCTGCAGCAGCTCAGAGCTCCGGGACTCTCCACACCTCCTGACTTTCAGCTCGGCTTCAGTCCTCTGTGTTTTCCTCCGCTTTGTTATTATTATCATTACTATTATTTTCTCCGTTGTTTATTTCCCATCCTTCCCCCCGCAGCCCAGTGTCGGTCGGTCGGTCGGTCGGACTCGGGCCGGTTACGCAGCGCCATGGCTCGGGAGAACGGAGACACCGGCAGAGGAGAGACGTGGAAGAAACAAGTCGACGACATTAAGAAGATCTTTGATTTCAAAGAAGTCCTCGGAACGTGAGTACACGCAGCTCGGAGAAACTCTGTGATATCTGGACAATATCCACAGTGGGTTGGTGTGCGCTCAGTGAGTTTCCAGTGACCTTACAGTCAGTGGTAAATGATATGACAACTCTACACATGTTCATTAGTATCTGTGCAGGCTGCTGTCAGTGTGTGTGTGTGTGAGGCTGTAATCACAGCACTGACGAGCTGATGTTTATTTTCTGATGTGCCATCACTACCATGCAGTGTATAATGTTTCTGTGATAATCCTGCATGGCTGTGTTGTGCCGAGGGGAATCTACAGCTCTTTATAACAGTTATTCACAACATGCAACAGTGACTTCATCACAGCATCACTCTTATAGATAGTTAATTATCGATTGAAGACATTTGTAATTTAGCTGCA
>OOFC01051232.1:30381-45115 GCA_900323345.1 Pseudochromis fuscus
TGTAGTTTAGCTGCAAATGTACTTTTCCACTTTTAACTATTTCAATTTTTTTAGCTAACCATTCCCTTTTATTATTTTTAGTTAGTTTAACTTCTTTTAGCATTTCCATGTATCTTTTACTGTTATACCTGTTTTCACTATTTGTCATTTTTTTAGCTATTGCTTTTAGTTGACATTAACTATCAGTTACTTTTAGCAATTTCATGTATCTTTTAATTTGAGCTATTTCTACAAATCATTTTGTCATTTTTTAACTATTTCCAGTCATTATTTATTACTTTTAGTTGTTTATTTTCACCAATTATCTGTTACTGCTAGCTAACTATTTCCGCTCAATAAATGTATATATTTTTTTAGATATTCCCAGTCGCTATTTATTACTTTCCACTAACTAATTTCACTTACTTACTCTTTGCTTACTATTTCTGCTATTTCCACTCATTATATATTATTATAATTTGTTGTTAGTCATCTGTTACTATTAGTTAGCTATTTGTTAATTTTAGCCATTTTAACTTGTTGCATTCGCTATTTTCTTTCTTTATCAGTTACATTTAACTTCATTAGCTCATTATCTTATTTTTAATTAAATTGTAGCTTTGGTTTATATTTTTTATATTAGCTGTACCTGCTTGTATATGCAGAAGTTTCTCTATAAGTATCAAGTGTAATCAATATCATGGTAATATGGGTTATGTTCCCCACACCATGATGAATTTATAGTAGGATCATAGTGACCCTCTGTGTGTGTCATTGCTTGAGTTGTTGTGATATTCTTGTGGCCTGTTCTGCTGAGTGTGTTTTTTTATAGGGGTGCTTGTACAATGATTTAGGATGACTGTGGTGCTTAGAAATGATCTAGGGTTATAGTGATGAGGTGAAGGGGATTTTCTTGTTGATGACAGCGAGGCTTTAACAGACCGCAGCAATGTCAGCCTCAGCTGAAACCGTATCACAGACACAGGCTTTTTCTGAAGGGGACTCAGGCATGTTAGAAGATCTATGATCCTCTTCTTCTTCCTTGTTCCCTGTTCCTTCGTCCTCCTCCTCTTTCAAATAGCAACTGAACACAGGTCCACGCCCCCTAAATCTCTTGACCGCCAGTCCCTGTGAGCGTCCGTCTGCCCGCTGTGCTTTCCTGCTGTGGGGGAATGAGCTGCGTCTGTTTGGACGGCAGCCCGGAGGGGGACACGCGGGGCAGATGTAGATTGGGATTAACTGCTCACAGATTAGGAAAACTTCCCCTTGAATAGAAGGAAGTTCAGTCAGGTTGTGTGATGATAGACTGAGGATGGACGTCTAGCCACGGCGGCGTGGTGGCGGTCGTGTTGCTCCAAAAGCACCTGAAGTTTTAATGGATGTGAACACGCACACAGAGTCAGGGTGCAGACCGGTACAGGGCTCAGTGATCCGAGGCGGCCATGTTGCAGCCACACATTAACCAGAGCTGCTGACGGATGTTTGAACCTGATGCATCAGCAGAAAGGGGGAACGGAGGGGGGGCATGTCTGTGTGGGATGGTGGAGTGATTTGTTAGGAGAGGAGGAGGAAGCTGAGGAGGAGAGCCTGAAATACCTGCAGCCTGGAACCAGCCATAAAACTGAAAATAATCGTGAAGCAAAGAAAATGTCGTGTTGTGTTCAGATGCAGCTGCACATGTGGGAAAACCCCATTTTAACACTGCTGAATGTTTTCTGCATCAGCATTTTTCGGGCTGCCTCTCGGCTGACGTGAAGGTGTGATGTCACAGACCGGACGCTGACTTGTTGTGTTTTGTCGTCCTTGCCACGTTTGAATGCACGCTGCGTGTATGTGCACTTAAACGCCTCTTCTGTTCAGGGTCTAAAACACTGTTTTTCAATGTGTGACATACATTGGTGTGTCCCCTAACACTGGATAAACCTCACGGGGATTAGCTTTTGCTGGCAGCTGTGTGTGTGTGTGTGTGTGTGTGTGTGTGTGTGTGTTTCCAATCATGTACGTGAGACTCTCCTCGGTGTCTTATTACCCCCTCCTGGTGTGTATGCTGGTGTGTGTCCCTGTCGCTCACTACTCAATAATTCAGTACCAACAGGAGTGTGTGTTCTTTGTGTGTACACGTGTGTTGGAGGGTGTGTGAGCCTCAGGTAGCTGCAGCTCTCAGCAGGAGGGATCACAGACAACTGAAGAGGAACAAGGAACAGTTCAGATTATAGGGTTTTTTGTTTTTTTTACAGATTAGGTTTGAACCCCGGCTGTGAACTTCCTGAGTGGAGTTTGCATGTTCCCCCTGCACCTTAGTGGGTTTTACTCCACAGTCCAAAGACATGTGTTTCTGGATTGGCTGCAGGTGTGAGGGTGTCACAATAAGTGCCAGGCTGGGATAGGTTGAAATATGGCCCTGTTGCTCCCCCTACAGGATAAAGCAGGTATAGAAAATGGATGGACGAAAACACGAACAAGCTAGCCATCTTCGTAATGTTCGTTCCTAATATTTGTCACTAACTTAAATTACTGTAAACACCATAGGATTTTCTCAAGTTGTCAGATATAAACTTTAAAGTTTTGTAACTCACTGATGGTGGAAACACCTTCAATCAAACTCACGAGTTGCATCCATTTCTACATCCAGCCTCTGTTCACATGAACAAACAAATGACTGATGAGTATAAAGAAATTAGAAAGCACTCAGAGAGCACAAACTTCTACCAAGACACAATCCAACTGCACTGATGCTTCAGATTGAACACTGCTGCCCTCTTGTGGTGAAATAGCAACACTATGTTGTTAAAACATTTGCTCATCATAACAGATTTTTTGGAGAAGATCCTATCCCCTGATCTCACCACAAAAGTAATTATTTGTTTTTTTGTAGTACCCTTACTCAAAAAGATGCTAACACATGTATTTGCCACATAGTAGCTCATATTTTTGATGAGAAAACACAAGAAAATAGGGCGTTACAGCAGCAACATTCAGACACACATGTTCACTCACGCTTGCATAAGATAAAATAAAATATAAAAAATGAAAAGTGTCCAGTGCACAGATGAGAACAGATGATGAGTGGAGTCCGGTACCATACAGGAAGAAACGACGGCTGGTGCATGAGCGGATATTTCTTGGTAAAGAGAACCAAGAGGTGTGCGCGGATGTCCTTGTCTCGCCCCTCACAGAGCATGCTAAACCCTGGATTAGCGTCATGTTTTTGACTCCGGGGTCTGCGGTGCTGAATGGACACAGAGAAAAGGTCTTTCCAAGGAGGCCTGTGCACAGTAAAGAGTGTGTGCATGGGTGAGATAGAGACACAAAGTAAAGTGGTGGCCGTGATGGTGATGCATTGTGGGAATGTCACTGTGCCATCTAGGGCACGCTGCCCTTAATTGATGCTCCACTTCCCTGCTGCTGGCACCGTTCTCTCACTGTTTCTGGGACTTCACCACCCCCCCACCCCCCACCTCGCTAAGTCCTTTACATCTCCCTATATCTCCTCTTTATGTCTGTCGTACATCTCCCTCCGTCCACATCTCTGCTTTGCTTCTCTTGACAACATAGCGATGCAGATTAAAAAGTTTCTTTTTTTGTTATTAATAGCGTCTTAAAAATAGAACAAAAGATGATTGTTTGCTACGTGACAAAAAGCGACTTCATCGGTGGACTTGCCATCCCACGTTTCTTTTTAACAATGTGTAGTCGTGTAGTGCTTTTAGCTACACAAGCATATGTGTGTGTGTCTCTAACTTTATGCGTGTGTTTGTGTGTGCACATTCACAAACACAAGTTTTTCCACATTCTAGTGATTTTTGAAACCTCTCAGTGTGTCGCCAGGCTCATCCAACACTCTGTTCTGGTCTCTTTTTTTCTGCCAGATTTTCTTCAGTTGAGTTCCTCTGTCAGACTGCTGAACTATGATTGGTTGTTGAGGTGTTAATAATAATGGTTTATTACAATTTGGGCCTTTTGGTGTAAATAAAAAAACTACTCAAGGTGCAACTATTTTGTTTTTAGAGCTTTCGACACATAGACTGTATAAAATTTGGACATAGCCACCAGGTCTAAAAAATGAATCTAATGTTGAAGTGTAAAAAAGTGCAATACCTCCAATGGCCACTAGATCCTGGCAGGAAAAGCTCTTCTTCCAGTTGACTTCAATTAAAAATTGGTCATTTTCAGTCATGAAATACTCGGTCAATACATTTTTTCCACAAGTCATTCTGATATCATTAGATAGTCAACTCTTCTCAGTGATCTGGTGGTTCATCTGAAAATCATTTCATCATTAAGGAGATATTAGACTTCAAGGAGAGGAGGATTTAGGGGCGTGGTTAGTTTGACTGACAGGTCTGGCCTCCAGTGATTTACAGGTGATTCGGAGGCTCGTTCACTGGTGAACTTCAGTCTCAAACACAGTGTCCTCGGGTTTAAGGCTCAGCCTTAAACCCACCTTCTCACTCTTCCCGTCATATCCATATATGGTCCCTTGTGGCTAAAAACAACCAACATGGTGAAGTTCAAATGTCAAACTCCTGGCTTCAAAATGTGAGTCTACAAACCACATTAGTTTTAACCATTTTGTTTGTGTCTCTACCACAGCTCACATTCCTCCTCAGTGGATGTGGTAGTGGGAGATGCAGTTCAATGAACACCATGCAACTGAATTGGATAAGTGGGTATTAAAGTTGGAAGGATGGATGGATGGATAACAGCTTCTCTTCAACTTCTGTAGTGTATACATTAGGTTACTCAAATGTATGGTCTTACCATAGAAACACATTTTCATTTTCACGCAGGAGTGTGTTTGTTTTATTATTCTCTGCTTATCTCTGCCATATAAATGTAATGTTAACAACAGAATAGACTCAGAACAAATCCTAAAAATCCTCTCACATCCCCACAATTAACTTGGTTATTGCAGTGTTATTATTACTGAGAGGATTTACAGCTCAAACTGCCACAACAATCTCCAAGTTGTACTAAACTGGACGTGTCCTTTAATGGTATTGTAGCTGTTGTTGACTTGTGCTCAACACTCTCTGTGATGCTGTTGTTATTGACCTCACTGTTGATGTGTGTTTTGCTCATCTTCTAGTTATGGATGAGCTGAGCATTTCATCGAGGATTAACACTGAATATGCTGGTCTCAGTTGGACATCTCAGTGCTACTAAATTTGAGCTACAGTCATGTCACACACACCGCCCACTCACTTTCTCTCTCTCACACACACACACACACACACACACACACACACACACACACACACACAGAGCCGTACATTTAACAGCAACACAGAGGAAAAAGTCCCATTTCATATAAAACTCTCACGTTCGCCAGCTGTTGGGACTTTCCTCATCAGTAAATGCATTCGCTATGACGTTGTGTGTGTGTGTGTGTGTGTGTGTGTGTGTGTGTGTGTGTGTACATATGTGTGGAAGGGGAGGGGTAACACTGCATGTCTCTGCACAGATTGACACGTGTGTCCAGACCTCTGAGTATTAATGATCATAAACTTGAGTCCATTATCGGATCAACGCTCTATTTTAAGCCTCTCGGCGACCACATCCAGCTTATAATGGCCCCGAGCTGAAAGCCTGTTGTCTCTGTGCGGTAGTGACCCGCACTGCTCTGTTGGACAGCTGTGTGCACACTGGACTATGTGAACACAACCGCATATTCAGGAAGGTGAGGACTATGAGGAAAGTTAATGTATGGAACATCTGATAGGCTAAGTCATTAAGTGGAAGTGAAGGAACGTACACTGTATACAGAAAAGATGAAGCTCACATGATGTCATCCGTTTGGTTTGTGGACTCACATTTTGAAGCCAGGAGTTTGGTATTTGAATGTTGCCATGTTGGTTGTTTGGAGCCAGAAGTGACCATATTTGGATATGAACGGAGGAGTAAGGAGGCGAGACTGACTCTTGAACTTGAGGACATTGCCCATAGTGTATGAGACTGGAGTTCAGGACTGGTCTCATTGGAGAGCAGACCTATCTACTCAATAAAGTTTTTTTTCCAGATGGACCACCAGATCACTGAGAAGAAGAGTTACGCTAGCTTTCAAAACAAAACACTTGGACCTTGAGTAGTTTTATTATTTACTCTAAAATCAGTTGAAGCCAGGGTTTCTTGGAGCCAGCCTCTAGTGGTCATTGGTGGTATTGCACTTTTTTGCTCTTCAGGATTGGCCTCATTGTTGAGACCCAGTGGCTACGTCCATCTTTTATATCCAGTCTCTGGCTAAAATGTTATGAATGGCTACTTTACAATCATGTATTTTGAACAAAGAGTAATAATATTTAGTGATGGTTCTTACTGCTGAGGTGGAAAGTTAAAAAACACGGTACTTGTTCAGTATAAACTACTGACATCAAAATGACTTGCGGAAAAAAATTATTAACTGAGTATTTCAAGATTGAAAATGACCATTTTTGAATTGAAGTCAATTAGAGTCCGAGTTTTTTGGAGCCAGCTTCTAGTGGCTGTTGGGAGTACTTTTTAAACTTTTTAAACTTCTGCATTGGCCTAATTTTTGAGACCTGGTTACTTCCTCTACCTCTATCTACAGTCTGTGAGAAGGAATGAAAGTGTAGCTGTCTGAGTGGAAAAACAAGAAGAAACCCAAATTGTAGGTTCAGTTAATTTCCATGTAATAATACATATTTTTGCTTTGTCTGCGGAGAGTTTGACATTTAAAACATCTTTATTGCAACCTCCTTCACTTTATTGCAGTGGCATTTACTGGATGCTGCAGCGTTTATTGTACATAAAAACATCTAATCTTTTTGAGGTTTGCCGTTACACATCACAGACACTTCACGCTTTCCATTTCTGTCTGGGGCACCTTGACCTTGATATCCAATTTTTGTGAGTTATGGAAGACAAACTTGTTTCCTCCCGACCTATTAAATAACCGTCCTTTCAGGGAACACAGTTAAAGCTGGAGACGCTACACTCGCACAGAGACAAAACTAATACAGGTGGCGTGGGGAACACAGTGGTAACACTTTGGTTTGCTTCTCCTGACCCGAGGATTTTTTTTTCAGCCCTGTTGCGCAATCCTAAAGGGTCCTGACAACAACATCTGCTGTACGAGAGGGAAATTAGGGATACAGCCTGCTGGGACACAAACGCTCATTATGTTGAATTTAGCAGTTGGTGGGCGACCATATTTTAGTGATCAAGGACGACAAGGGCGCTGGGGGTCAGAGGAGTTGAGGCGACATGAGCAGTGCTGCTAACTGCGAGCTATTGGTCCCTCAAAACAATATTAGAGGTCAACAGAGGACACTGTGCGGTAATTTGGACCTAAATGAATTTGTTACAGCTCTGCCCCCAGGAGAGACAAAGTGTATTGGTCAGCTTATATTTAGGTTTGTTATTGGTGTGAAAGCTTAAAGTCACCTGAAATGATCTCATCACAATGTTAGTCCAAAAAAAAATACAACAAATTATTTTTGTTTTCATTTTTATGTGACAGTTCAATCACATTTACTTCCTGGTAAGAAATAAACCAAGCACATCGTGTGGCTTTTGTCATCTTGTCCAGAGCAGTTTCAACCAATAGTATCATTCCATCCACTTGTCAATCAACCTGCTGTTAGCAGCACAGCTCAGATTAACACCAGAAAACAAAGACAGACATTAGTAATTTGTTGGAACAGAATTCTTAGTTCGTTTGTAGTACTACCATTATCTAGTTATGTTAGCAAGCTAGCTGTGGTGTTTTGTTGTGTTTCAATGCTCCAATCAGATTCCTCCAAACGTTTCATCCTGCCTACATATCCTGTTTTTGCTGGAAGGACATATTTTAATCAGGAATTGTTGGAGGCAGAACAAAACTGAGAATAAACCTGCTGTCTGATGGTTAGAAAACAACTGCACAACTGTTGCTGAATTACTACTGGATATGTAAATAGGTGGTGCAATGGTTTGCTAGCACATTCATGTGAACTATAAAAGGTGATATTACAATAACATTACGTTTAAAGCTTCTTGTGCTGCACTTCTGTTGCTAAAACTCTGTTAAAGCCCCTAAAAACATTACAAAATGTGCTAAATTAGCAACAGTAAAGGATAAATTCTAGAAACTGTCCCTTGCAGCTATTTTTTATAACACTTGGTCCTGAATTGTGTGTGGAAATTCATGACTTTACAGTTTTTATGTACAAAAAAAAAACAACCCACACACAAACCTTTTAGTTTGCTTTGGAAGATGATTTGGTGTTTGTGTCAAAGCTGTAAATTAAGTCAGAAAACACACTCTCAGGGCCTCTCATGCTGGTTAAAATATTGATTTGAAAACATGAAAATTAAAGTTTCTAAATGGAAACTAGAAACACTGTTGCCAGGGATTGTAATCACTCACACTGAGATGTGTCATCTCGTCGGTATTCTGTCAGTGAGGTAAGTGTGTGCTAGCAGTGCAAAGGAGGCACTGAAACAGCATCTTGCAATCCTGTTAACCAGCGTTCATGTGCTTGCCATGTAGTCTACAACATATATTTAACCAGAGACAATTACAGCAGTGAGAGACGAGCACGCTGATCCAGTCGGGCTGACCTGGAAGAGTGGAAGAGTATGAATCTCTTCTTTGAGCAAGGCATTGAAACAATGTCTTCTCAGCCTGCGGTCAGATTTGAAATGTGACTGTGAGGCAGACTGTCGCTGAAATAGAACAGACCATGTGTCCTGAATAAATCAAAATTAAGTATCTGTCAGCAAGTGTTGTGATTATCCCTGAGGGGAAATGCTTTCAGACTGCTTTGTGCGCCTGCATTACATTGTAGTTACACTTCAAGCTTCCAACACCTGACCTGTGGAAGCACTGAAACGTAGCCAGCACTCCTACAGAGCAGCCCTCATTTGGCAAACCGTGGCAGTAATAAGCTTAACAGTAACACTAGGGAACACATCACTACAATTCTCGAGTCGTTTTGTGGTATCTAACAAGTCAGTGTGTTACAGCAGAAGAAGGTTAAAGGCAGTAGCACATTGCTTTAGCTTCTTCAGCTCTGTGCACACTTGGGTTTAAGATTAGTCTCGGATGATCAGATCACAAGTGGACATCGCTAAATGCAAGTGCGAACGACCACCAATGATGCATTGAGATCTGATTACATGTAGAGGTGGTCTGGGTGTGACCACATATCTTTTGTAGTGTGAACACTAATGCGTCCTGATCCTTTCTTGTGTTTCGTCTCCATCTTGTCCTGCACTCATTTACAACTTGTAAGCAACTTCATCCTCTCACCTGAAACAGTGTAAACAGCCTGTATGTATACAATAGTTCATCATTTTGCCTTCTCTTCTTTTGGTTGACTTTGCTAGCTGTTCAGAATAGCTGTCAGTCTTCTTGTGAGTTGTGTGATAACTGTGTGGCCCCAATGTTGCCGTAGTTACACAAGTGGTCAGCAGGATGGTTTGGAAACACGTGTTAAATCATGGACTGTGTATAGAAACACAGGACCAAGCAAGTGGATCTCAAAGATGAGGCCTGTGCCGACGTGCAAAAAAGTGCAATACTCCCAACGACCATTAGATGCTGGCTCCAAAAAAACTCTCTCAGCAAGTCATTGTGATGTAACTCTTCTTCTCAGTGATCCATCTGAAAATCATTTCATCACGAGGGAGGAAGATTTAGGTGCGTGGTTAGCTTGATTGACAGGTTTGGTCTCCAGTGAGACTACCCTCCTCACTCATGCTATCGTATCCAAATATGGTCACTTGTGGCTCCAAACAATCAACATTGCCACATTGAAATGCCAAACACCTGGCTTCAGGTTGCAAGTCCACAAACCAATGGGTGACGTCATGCTAGCTACATCTGTTTCTACATACAGTCCATGTGTCAAATGTCTCGTCTGTCCGGCCTCAGTCAAGCAAAAAGTTTGGGAATGTTTTTCGGCAGCAGAAATGAGGTCAAAGGATTAATTATATGACAAAGGGCTGTTATACCTTTAGTTTGGAAGAAAACTTGATGGTTGCAGTACCAGCTGATTCTGACCACAGTGGCAACACCTACCTGAGCAGGGAGGCAAGTCAGAAAGCAGCTTAGCATATTTTCCCTTCAGGCTGCTGCTTCTGACAGAGCCAGTGGAAAAAAATGTAGCAAAATACAAGAGCAGAGGAAGAAGAAGAGATAAGAGAATGGAAATGAGGAATTGTAATGAAAAGCAATGAAGGAGGGGAATAGAAGCAAAGATAAGCCTCAAGGTTTGGCCTCAGGGGCTCCTAGCGGTGTCCTGTCCCACCGCTACAGGATAAATACGCTGGAAGTGATTTGTCAGTCAGCCTTTGACTCCTTCCACCATCTGCTGTCGCTTGGAAAGCTTCTGCACTGAAAGCACAGCACTCTCTTCTTGTTTAGATCTGCCTTCAAACCCAACCTGGTGGCTCATTATGCAAAATGCAGAGTAGAAGCTAATAATGTTAATGATTCAGATCAGAGTAGTAATGAATTAATGGTAAGCTGCAGCAGCGTTAAAGGCTCACCTGGGAGAAGACTGGGAAGACGTGGAGTGCTGCTCAGAATCCAGAGTGAATCATCCATCAGGGCCGTCTCTGTCTCTGTGAGGCTTTGGTCCGATGCACGAACACAGAGATCTGTGCTTTCCTTTTCTTTCTGCCGGCATCCTGGTGCGACGGCGGAGAGCGAGAGAACAGGTTGCACAGCTAGGATTGATTTTCAGAGTGAGATGAGGACACTGTGCAGAAAGAGATATATTCAGCACAGTCCAGTGAATAAAAATATGGGTTGGTCTGACCTCTGGCAGTCACCACAGGAGAAACTTTCAGCGATATTAACAGAATTGTATTGTCTAATATCTGCATGATCCGGTTGATGGGTGTGAGGGATTCATCGTAGGTAAGATTCAGACGCGTTCGCCTACTATCATGGTTTGACTGTTTGAATGTAACTGTCCCCTGAGACGATGACAAGTGCATCATTTCTGGGTGCTGTGTGGGCTAAGAGGGTAGGGCTGACACTTTTTATTCAATTTTCAAATATTCGTTCAAACGTGGGATGAAAAGTTCATATTCAGACCGTAATGACCTGTTTGAATGATAGGCTGCAGTCTATTTATAAGCACATCAGACCATTTATAGTGGTTTCTGTGGCATTTATTTAGTCGCTAAAGTCACACCAGGCACCTGCGAGTGTTACCACAGTGTAGGATTGTTTCTGTGGTTGGAAAATCCTCACTGTGAGGACACATTTCCAATGCGTGCAAAAATGCAGAGATCCATGGTTAGGAAGAGCTCACTCGCTTGAATTCACTGTGAGCTTACAAAGGTCTTAAAAACACAACAGAGAAAAAGGAGTGCCCGCTGTGCTCTCCCTACCTCTTTGTAAAAGACGAGGTTTGAGACTCTTGGCGACGGCAGGGACGATTGAATTTATCCATTCAAAATTCATTCAAACTTAATGTTTTTGAGAAACTGATGGCCTTACTAGTCACCAGGAGAAGTCCAGTGTGTTGTTGTTGGGTTGCACGATATTGGATTTTTGGCTGATAACCGATACCAACATTCTTACCGAATCGCAGAGATCATTTAGTTTTCATAGTAGTATTAAAGTAATGACACGTTTTATGTTATGTAAAGTCAGTTCTGATACTTGCAGCCTATCCTACTTAAACAGACTTGGATAATGCTCTCCCTGAGGCAATAATGACAATACCCACTGTGATTTATTGGTTAATTATATCGGTGGAATGACCGATGTCCGATACTTAATTTTAAATCCAATATCTTCCGATACCAATAACGTGCTGATAATATCATGCGTCCCTATGATGGAGTATCTCAGGTGATTGCTGGACCCGTTTTCCCTCATCCTGCTCTGTGTACTGTCCCAGAATACCTTTGAAAAGCTGAGAGAATGTGTGTGAAGTTGTTGCATCCAGCAGGTTTTACATACAGCTCAGCATCAGTAGAGGCCTCTGTCCATGGGAAGTTTTTTTTTTTTTTTTTGGTGCTGACAGTTTCTTTTCTACACAAACCCTGTGAAGTTCAGTGTTGACAGCACCGGGCATCCTGGGTGCAAAACCGCTCTCAGCGTGCAGGTTTTTCTGCTGCGCTTTCAGTTGAAAATAGTTCACATTGAGCTTGTCAGTGTCACTCCTCACTAACCGACTAATGAGAATGAAGGAGGCAGGACTTACAAGAGGAGATGCAGAGTACAACCTGATTCTATCTGTCACTGTGAGGGAGTTCATCTGTGGAGACCAGCTGCCAATGACAGGGACTGATTTCTTTTAATTGCTTAAGCTAACCTTCCTGAAGTGAACTACAGAGACTCGATCTCTACAACAAAACAACGCTTTAGTTCTGCAGGAGTAACACAGTAAGGATCATAAAAAAACTGAAGGAAGTAGTATGAAAATGAAGTCATGGGAGCTTCAAGTACAAAACCCACAACCTGTGGACACAGGCCCTGTATAAGTCGTCATGTGTTGATTGATACAAGCTTAAACCAGTTGTGTTGTCCAGAGTGAACATTTCCACTACACAAGCTTTGAGAAAAAATAAAATTGACCAAGCAAATAGATTTAGTCCAATCATCATAAGGTGACCTTTAAGTTGTGTTGCTCCTCATAGTTTGTTATTCTCTGATTATTGTTAAAATTCTATGTATAATCAGTGATTTCTGCATTGAAACTAGGTTAAATTCATCTTTTAAAAGTCTGAAACATATGAATTTGTGAGTCATCTTTGAAACTAGTTTATAAGTGTTTGATGGGGTATAGTCTGATATACAGCATGGGCTATGATTTAAGTTGTAGTGTAGGTAGGATTGAATAAGTTTATACTTCTTTCCTACTCCACCTGAGCCACAGGTGGTAGAGTGGGTCGTCTATGAATCGCAAGATCATGGGTTAAATCCCCGGCTCCTCCTGTCCACATGTCAAAGTGTCCTTGAGCAGGACACTGAACCCTAACTTGCTCCCAATGGTTGCTAGTACCTTGCATGGCAGCTCTGTAGCCATTGGTGTGTGAGTGTGTGGTGTGTGTGTGAATGAGATTGGACCAAGCTAAGGTGACAAAAGTGCTATATAAATGTACTCCACTTAACATTTACCATTTTCGACCATTTAAATTCACTCTTCTCGTATCGAAGACAGATTCTGTTTATTTAAACGTTTTTTTTTAATTTACGTGTTATTTTCTTTACGTGTTTGAAACAAATAAAGACTAACTAACTAACTAACTAACTAACTAACTTACTAAGTATAGATACCTCAACAACTGTTTTAACATGTAGCAGTTTCTAAACAGACTCTCTGGATCTATTTGTTGTCCATAGCTGTACAAATGGTAACTATGTGCAGCCTGAGTCTACAAGGCTCTGCCCGTGAGGACGTCCACATGCAGCCCAGAATATAAGACCATGCGACAAACTACACACTACTGCACAGTATCCGTCTTCCTTCTTTTTGATTTTTTTCATGTTGTTCACCAAACGCAACAAACAAAGGAGCTCTCCCTCCAGCTCTGTGAGGAGGTCACCACCATGACTGTAGAGCGTGTCTCAGACCCCTGATTGGAGGATGTATAGAAGCCCATGTGCACCTGTGCCTCTCCTTGGATCATGATCAAAGCTATGCTGCGTCCTTGAACAAGTGAGACACTGCTGCGGTGCACTACTTGTTTACATCTGGCTACAGCCTGGATTTGTCTATGGGTGATGCTATAACAACATGATTAATTTACATAGTAGTGATCAGTAGCTGTAAACATATCACAGTGGAAGGTTTGTGTAGTTAATCCCAGAGGAAAACCCCCAAAATCTTTCCCACCATTAGTAACATTTCAAGTAGTTTAAATATACTTAATAGCTGTCCAGCTTTAATGTGTAGGACATGTTTATTGTTTCATTACGTTCTGTCATTTTTATTCAGTTTTATTTGTTGATAACTCACTCGCCTCTTATCTTCAGTTAACATTAATTCCACCATAATAACCTTTTTAGGGCCTTTATCATATGGCAATCTGATGGCTCACATTAGTTATGACGTTACAACTTGTACCCGAATAATATTTGGCAGGCTTGCAGCAGGTTGCCGTGGTAACAGTTAGCGGTTGCCCATCAGATTGTGAATGATCGCTGCCGTTAATGGAAGCGGCTCCGCTGCAGCTCCACCGCTGGCCAGCACACACTCTGTCTTCTGGACAGGTAATTTGGGGTAGACTACACACACACACACAGAAAACACACACACACATTACATGAGTCAAGTCACGAAAACATCACCCACAGACGCACCGAATCAAGAAACGTCAGTGATCCACACACATATTTATGTTAATCCATGTTCTCCTGTTGGAAACATACCAAAACTAACACACAGGATGCTGTAAAGTGACACACACACACACACGTTCTGCTCTGCTAAGCATTACATGTCTCAGAGTGACACACATTGACACACACACACACACACTCATCTTGCACCTTGGAGGCTTTTTCTGTATTATAGCAGACCTACTTTCTCTGAGTCCCACTACTGTACTTAGATCAGTGTGTGTGTGTGTGTGTGTATGTGTGTATGTGACTGTTTATCAGGCTCAGCTTGGCCCAGTTACACTGAAGTCGTCCTTGAGCAAAACACAATGCCACACACACACAGACACACACACGCAAATCTTAAAGAGCCAAAGTTTTAAAATGTCTCTAAGTCTGTAACCCTGTTTTAAGGAGAGGCAGACTTAAAGCTGAGGTCACATCTGTGCACACAAAAAACTGCTCTAT
>OOFC01051232.1:45434-67160 GCA_900323345.1 Pseudochromis fuscus
AAGTCACGAAAACATCACCCACAGACGCACCGAATCAAGAAACGTCAGTGATCCACACACATATTTATGTTAATCCATGTTCTCCTGTTGGAAACATACCAAAACTAACACACAGGATGCTGTAAAGTGACACACACACACAGACACACACACGCAAATCTTAAAGAGCCAAAGTTTTAAAATGTCTCTAAGTCTGTAACCCTGTTTTAAGGAGAGGCAGACTTAAAGCTGAGGTCACATCTGTGCACACAAAAAACTGCTCTATCATTTAGTAACACCCAGCTGTGTGTGTGTCTGTGTGATGATGTGTGTGTGAGAAAATGTCACATGCGTCACCAGTCCAGTCTGATTGCACCGTCTCGCTTTCATTCATTCGGTCAAACGCCCCTCACACTCGGAACAGATGTGTGTTTCATCATTTAATTCATATGTTGATGTGATGACATCATCAGAGCGGGATAGTTAGTCATCCACATTTTGTCTGAGGTGGGAAAACCTGTCTGTCTCTCAACTGTCGTCATTCAGTGACAGTCTTTCTCGCTGTGATTTAACAGAGCAGACTAATACTACCACTACATTGTGGTTCAGTGTGCTGGATCATTCTGCTGCATTACCCCGGGGACGTTTCACAAAACCTAGATAGCGGATTAAGCCGATATTTTCCAGTTATCCTGCTGAATTTAGCCTGATTCAGCAGTGGTAGATAAATTACTATGGAGATTTATTCTGTGCAGCTAACCCACTCCAGACCAGGCTAACAGCCAGGCTTGATTAATCCTCCAGCCTTATCTGTTCTGTTTTTGTTTTTTTTACAGTCATTCACTGCTTTTATGTCCTGTGTTCTGCTTTATTTTTATTATCCTGCTGTAAAAGGCTACAGGTACAAGCTGTCATTCAGTTAAAATCTGCTATTATTTTAACATTGTGACTGTTATTGTTTTCATAAATATTCATGTGATACTCATTGTCACTGTTGTATTGTTTTTGTGAAGAGTGCTGTTCATATTGTTGTGAGGGGTTTGATGAATATCAATTAGAAATGGCTGAGAAAGTGGTGACGTACTGCAAGGTGCCAGTTCTCCTTCGTCGGTTTACATAGATATATTCTCTACCATTGTGTGTTAGTGGTTGTTATTTTTCTTCCAAGTAAGTTTCCTCAGTAACAGAATAACTTCCACAGTTAATGCTAATGACAAAGTAACAAAATAATCCTTAAATAGTAGAATTACTGTGGTTAATTTGCCATTCAGTTGGTTCTGTATTGTTCACTGTGCATTTTATGCTTTATTACAGTAGCAGTGTTTTGTTTTGTTTTTACAAATTAAATGCTGTACTTTCTTGTCAGCTCAATTTTGACATCAGTGACTCTGTGGCCATGAACATTTACCCAGAATTCTTCCACCTGGCTTCACCCACTCAGTACCTAATACTCCAGGATGCTCTGACTAGACTGAATCAAGCCTGGCTTTTTCTTTTATCCTGGATTTCTGGATCCTGCTTTTGTGAAATAACCCTTTCACTTTTAAATTAGCTGGATGATGAAATGTTGTGAACACTTCAGGGCTCCTACAGACTCACTGAACTTGTTAAATCTGAGGCTGGTTGTTGGTACACAGTTAGTTGTGGTCTGATAAGTTCATGAAATTAAAACATCCAAAAAAAGACACACATGAGGAAGTAATTACCTTAAATCCCCAGCTTAATTAGCTTCACACATCATCTTAACCTTTTTGACAAAAATGGCTGCATTAAATGGACTGCACAACAATCTGAAAAGATCAGAAATCACATTAAAAAGACTGTTATGGGTCAGAAATTAACATCAAGGAAAAGAAAAAGACCGTTTGGAAGATGGGAATGTCTGAAAATAATGAGCTGATACAACTAAGATATCCATTTCTGAAAGTCTCCCATCATTTCATGGAGGCTACCATTTCAGATTAGCCCATGTGATGTCAGAGCATGTCAACCAATCAGAAAAATTACCCTATTTTTCAGATTGTGAGAATCTCTCTGACATCACATGGGCTCAGAATGAGGGAGCTCCACATGGTGACTTAGACTCCATAGACTATTATACACAACACTCAAAATCTTTCATAAATAGTCAAATAATCCTCAGATGTTTCTTATGGGCTCTCAATATTACATCTGTCAATCTGTGTATGTATTCAGGTCCCTTTTATTATTCCTTTAAATGACTTCTGTACAGACAGTAGTCATGTGATTTACAACACAGCTCACACAAACAACTTCAAAGAGTGTAAACTGCACACACCACAGTCCTTACAGTCTCTGATGAGAAGAATTCACAGCTTTCTGATTTCTTACAAGACTCCATGAAACGGTTCATCGTGGTCTAATTGAGTGCACACCCTCATTTTCCTGAGTACTCTGCTTTTATTGAGTGCATGTAAATATGCTGCATATCTCTGACACTGCCGGGCACATTCTGATTGAACTTCATTGCCTGTTAGCACAAAGCCTGAACAGTTGGGAGATGCTGACTCCCACTTGACTCATAGAGTCTGCATCATCTGGGGGCTGACATCATCTTTCGCTCGTCCAGCCCCACTTCATTACTAGTAAAGCATTCCCATTTCAGGCGTGTAACTGACGCCACGTAATAAGTGAGCCGGCTGAGCTGCTGGCGGTGTGGGTACATTTCACTCTGCATAACCTCGCGGCCGGCCGCACCCTGAGCACCCGTCTGCTACTGTTTACTCCCCTCCCTTGTTACGTTTTGTATGTTTTTAACTTATGCTTTTGTGACGTTAGCTGCGATTGAATACATTTGTAATCTGCAGTATAGAGCCAAGACGGAGCTCACCCAATAACTGTTATGCTGTAACACATTCTTGTTAACACCTGTTTCTCCTGCGTGCGACGGTGTCTGGGTGTGACGGCGGTATATTTGGATAAGTGTATGTGTGAAACAGATCCGGTGGAGCTGCAGGGGAAGTGAACGCATAGTTTTATCAGAAGGAGAAACAAGTGTGAGCATGTGTGTGTGTGTTAGTAATGCAAACTGTCACTCCGTTAATTGGCTACAAAAAAGTCTCCTGTAAATATTTGCAATAGGCATGTTTATACTGATACATCATTACAGTCGCAACAATGTGTCTTCATTAATAAGGAAGGTTTATGCGTTGATTACCAATTTCCGTCATTGAACACTGCTGTACACCCTGTTTTATTAGATGGATTTTTGTAAAGGAGCTCCAAGAATCCAGGCAGTGACGAAGAGTCTGCTGGGAGAACTAATCTTCCTTTAATAAACACATAGAGGCACATTAAAGCCCAGTTAAAGGTCAGAATATATTTGGTTGTGCGTGTACACCTGCAGTGAATGTGGTCAGACACGCAGCTGCTGAATGAGCCGGTGACGACAAAGCATGAATGACTGCGAGAGTGACTCCAGCGTCACAGATCTCCATTGTAAATGTGTCATCGTTTGATTGTGGATTGTGGATGTTAGCGTGCACTTTACACTGATTGGACTTGAAGTCGGACGAGTGTGTTGGGCTCCTGCCGCTGCACCAGACTCCGCTCTTTTCAGATAACGGGAATGGAAACATAATAAAAGGGCAGAAACCAGGGCAAATACAGTGGTGTTTACTCAAAGCATGTGGTACATGTAGATAAAATCCCCAGCGACTCAACAGGTGATACAGAACAGCTACACACAGACTGTGTTGTACACACAGACTGTACACAGAATGCACAAAGCCAACATGATGTCACCAACGTTGGTGGTTTGTGGATTTTGCAGCCAGGAGTTTGACATATGAACATCACCATGTTGATTGTGACCATATTTGGATATGAAGAAAGGAGCAAGGAGGCGGGTCTGACCCTTGAACCCAAGGGCACTGTCCAATATGTATGAGACTGGAGGTCATCTCTGGTCTTATTAGAGAGCAGAGCTGTCAATCAAACTAACCACACCACTAAATCTTCCTCTTCTCTCAGCCTAATATCTCCGTAATGATGAAATTATTCTCAGATAGACCACCAGATCACTGAAAAGAAGAGTTGCGTTTATCTAATGACATCAGAATGACTTGTGGAAAAATGTACTGACTGAAAACTTCAGGATTAAACAATAACATTTTTGAATTGAAGTCAATTGGAGAGTTTTTTGGAGCCAGCCTCTAGTGGCCATTGTGAGTGTTGCACTTTTTTGCACTTGGCCTCATTTTTGAGTCCTGGTTGCTTTGCGCTTTGCATGGTTGTACCCAGTTTTGCATTTCTTTGTACTCTTGTCCCAGTCTTTTCAGGACGTATTGCTATTCACAGGTTTTTCATGTGGCACATTTTCCCGGATGTTTATTGTCCTGGAAAATAAGTTTTGGATACTTGTTTTTTGCTTTAAACAAGTTCATAATTTTTGGCCTCCCCACTTGCAGGATTTCCATAGTTAGCTTTCCCGAAGAAAAGCAGGGGACAGTTTACAGTCAAACTGTCATAGTCTCTGTTTTATTTGTTGATTTCTGAGTTTCACTGTGTTTGATTGTCTGTGTCGTCCTCTCTTGATTTTTCCTGTTGCATTATGTCTAGTCATACCCTAGTGTGTTGTGATGCTTTAATTCTGGCCTTTGCTCTTTCCCCTGTCCACCAGTCTCTCCCTGCATGTCCTCATTGTCTCTGTGTGTTCCTGGGTCCTGCTTCTTTGACCTTTATCTGCTTCCTGCTTGGTTGCTTCTCTGATTTCTGTTCGTTTGTCTTCATCAGTTTTTGAAATGTGTTGTACATTTGATTCATCTGACATTAAAGTTATCTCTGCAATGAAAAACATATTGATAATGTTTAGTTATTGGCTAAGCTGGTTGATTCTTCTTGTTGAAGGTTTCTTGTTTTGTTTTTTCAACTCCAGCCTGATGTTTGGTCTCATCGTCCTGTTGCAGAATTAACTTGGGAGCGATCTACAATGCTTAAAATTTTTGCACAGTACTGCATGTTTTAAAAGTGACTTCCACATAGGAACGTGTAGTCAAGGTCATGATTCCCATTGCTCACTCACACCGGCCTACGTCCCAGAAAATGTCCTGGAAAATGATGCCATTAAAAGAGTAGGAACCCAGTTATACAAGCATAAATGAAAGACTGGATTTGTTAGAACCCATAGCTAAACACACTATCTCCATACATGTGAATCTCAGGCAGGGAAGATTAATCTCTCTCATCTTCTGACACCACACCAGGAGTTACAGTAGAAGACCCCCAACATGGCCTTTCATATGTCACACCACATCATCTTTACCTTCAGCCCATGCTGCCTCAGCCTTCTTCTCACCACCTTTATGTCAGTCCAGGTCTTTCTCTATCCCCATGTCCTCTCTCTGTCCGTCCCTCCATATGTCTCCCCCTCAGCATGTACTGACTGGGAGGCTGTGGTGCTGCGCTGGCAGTGTGAGACTTGCCTTTTTGCCACATTAATGCTTCTGCAGAACTTCCAGTTTGTATTTGTCTGCTTTTATTGTAGCCTTGAGGCTATTTTTAAATGGTACTTGAAAAAAAAGGAAGAAAAACGCTTTGAAAATGTTGCATACCATGGTCCTTCCTCTTTACGATGTACAAGTGAGGTCCCATATTTATCAATCTGAAACATCCCTGCATGTGAGCCTGCTCAGTTTCTGTGTTCTCACCTTCTTGTAGCCTCCTCTAGTTCACTTTTGTACTTCCAGTGACCACAACCAATGACTCTCTGTTTCGACCCGCACATTGAACCAAGTCCACACACTTCCTCACTCGCAAGCTCATGCTGTTTCCATGGTGATTAATGTAAACATAAGGGAAGTCTCCTGACATCCCAGTAGTGGTCTGAGCTGTTGCCATGGCAAATCCATACCTCAGTGGCTGAGTTTGTGTCTGCCCGGGCATGTGTGTGTGTGTGTGTGTGTGTGTGTGTGTGTGTGTGATGTGAACACACAAAGCCAACAGGAAACATCATCTTTTCTCTCCCGTGCGTTCACTCTTTTTTTCCATTGAATTACTCTCACACTCACATTCTGTGCCACTGTTGAATTCGCTCTCTTGTCTCATGGGAATTTATCTCATCGGGCTTTGCGGTTTGTGTACATGACAAAAACAACATGGTGGTCATTTAAGCTTTTGTGCAATAAAAGAAAAGATCTTGTGTAGTTCATGACAGTGTGTGAGACTGATAAATATCTTGATTCAAGTCTGTGTCCGACTGTACTGGATCAGATTTAAGATATTCTCGGATGAAAGTGTAAATAGAAGTTAATATGCAGGCACAGACACACCATTGGCTTACAGCATCCATCTGTAACTGGAATGTCTTAAGACAAACAAACAAACAAACAAAACAAGCTGTTCATTGCTGTACATGTTTCACAGTGAGATCTGGGACCACATTTTAAAATGATGAAACAAAGATTTTATTATGTTTTGGTTTGGAGTCTGTGTTTCTGCTGCAGTTTAATGTTCCCACCTGTTGGGATACATATGCAGCAGTGCAGGTTTCTGAACAGACACATGGGGCAGGAACAGCTTCTGGTGTTTGAAAAACTTAGATGTTCAACAATGGGACATGTTCGGGTTTTGGTACAGATAGCTTTCTCACCTGATGTGTACCCGTGGACTGAAATAGAGGCCGCAACTTGGACTCAAAAATGAAGTCAGTGTGGAAATGCAAAAAAGTGCAATACTCCCAATTGCCACTAGATGCTGGCTCTAAAAAACGCTCTCTCCAACTGACTTCTCTTCAAAAATCTTCATTTCAAATCCTGAAATACTCAGTTGATGAATTTTTTCCACAAATTATTCTGATGTCATTAGTTAAAGTCAACTCTTGTTCTCAGTGATCTGGTCCATCTGAAAATCATTTATCATTAAAGAGATATGAGGCTTAAAGAAGAGGAGGATTTAGGGGCGTGGTTCGTTTGATTGACAGGTTTGTTCTTTAATGAGACTGGCACTGAGGTTGAGTCTCATATTCATCAGGTAGCATCCTCGGGTTCAAGGGTCAGACCTGCTTCCTCACTCCTCCCACACATAAACCAATGGGTGATGCCACACTTGCTTTGTCTAATTGCATATACAGTTTACCCTTTACCACCTGAGCCTCCAAATTTCCACCTGGACTTTTTATGCTTATTTTGATTTCAGTGTGCAGTGTTTTTGTTTACTAAAACTCTAAAATCAAAATCCATCTCTGTGTTTTTCTGCTATTCTTGCATCATCATCATCACTGTTATTACACTCATACAACATGTAGTATATGGTAAGTTTGCCGGCTTCTGGGACAGACGGTAGTGAAATTACCGTAAGGACACCATATTCACTGTACAGTGCAACATCTCAGCTTTCAGGAACCGATGGAATTTTTCTGATTGCCCAAACGCTGACATAATTGCGGTAATCCAAAGACGCATATGCAGACGTATCACCGATGCTACACTCGGAGGTAAAGGGTTAATGGACATGGACCCGTATTATTGTACTGGGGTCAAACATTATTAAAACTACTATTAAAATTACTCAAATGTTTTTGAGTATGATAGGGGGTCCCCAGTGTACCAGCATCTTTAGAGAATCCTATATCTTCCTGTAGAATCATGTGATTCAGTGATTTATCTTTACTGAATGGTTTGCCATACAATTAGCTTTAGATATTTATGTTCACCCTGAGATGAAACAACTTTTTTGATCCTGACTTCACTCATATTCATCATGAGGTCGTATTTTTACCTCCACAAAGAAGGTTGTGGGTTCACCAGCTCTAGTTCGTTCTTCTGTTAGCAACATTACAGAAAAAAACGATCGCATTTTTATTACATAGAGTATTACCCAAGCAAAAAATAATACAATTTTTGGGATCCGGTTGGACAAAAGAGCGTGTGTCACTTAAACTGGGAGACTGGTGTGAAGAATCAGAATCAGAATTACCTTTATTGTCATTGTAGTTGCATACATTGTAGGGTACACTCATAATGACATAAGTCTCAGGACATGACAACTGTAACATAAAAAATATAGAAGTGAGCAGACAGACGAAAATGTAATAAATACTAGAGTAAATAAAACTCTGTCGCACATAGATTTTACTTTAAGTGAAGTGCATATGAATGACAAGAATATGTAAAAACTATGTAAATTACACCTTTGTTACATCTTAATGGATTTTGTTGAAAGTTTACACACATGTTCAGGATAATAATCTCTACAGGAGGTTTGTGCTCTCTGAGTGTGTTATAGTTTTTTCATCCAATGTAATATTACTACCCTCAACTAAAGACATTCCCATCTTGCTAGTGTTTCTTTCTAATTAGTGAATGTTATCATGCTACAGCTTTCAAACCATGTGGAACACAGTCAGAAGTGTACCTGCTAGTAATAATGAGCATCAGATAAGTGGTTTGGGTGCACATACAAACACTGGAATCTCTCCTGTGGAAAAAGTGGCCCCAGTAAATCAAACAGATCCAGATAAGAGAGTGCAGGTTGGAAATATCCTGTGTCCAGGTATGCATGTGTAATCCTGTCAAATCGAATTGTTTCCACTCAGTCATTTTGTGTCTCAGCACTCAGCTTCACACACCTGAGATCGCAGTATGTCATTCCTCCAATCTAATTAATTCATTCATCCATTTATCTAATTTATTTTCCATAGATAGTGACCTGAAGTAATCTCGCCCTGCGTGCATTGG
Organism: Pseudochromis fuscus; assembly: GCA_900323345.1. Taxonomy (NCBI): domain Eukaryota; kingdom Metazoa; phylum Chordata; class Actinopteri; family Pseudochromidae; genus Pseudochromis; species Pseudochromis fuscus. Next base: position 54,110 of record OOFC01051232.1, read on the forward strand.
TTGGTGTTTTCTCTGTAAATGTTTAATTTTGTCCCACAGAGCTCTGCATGCATCTTCCATCTGTTGTGGTATTGGCGGTGGAGCGGAGCCCGTTATTCACGCCCATATGGACGATGGGATGGATTACACTGTCGTGGCCTTTAGAGCAGAATTTCTAGTTGAAGTGTCTGTTTTGTGGGTTTTTGTCTTAATTGTGCAGAGGGACTGTGCAGGCATTTTATTTCGGCACTCTCTCTGTCTCCCGTCTTCATCTGCTGCTGTCGGAGCCACAGTGAGAATACAGACTATAATTGGCACTTAATTGCTGCCGTGGCAACGGTGCTATTTAAGCCTACGCGCTGTGCAACAAAGACACACACACATACACTCACAAAAAAAGACGAAGGAAGACACATGGAGGGAGATTCAAACCTCTTCGTCCATCAGTGTTTATGTTTTTAACATATGGAGTGTAGCTGGGGTTGTGAAGTTCTGCAGAACATTGTGTGTGTGTGTGTGTGTGTGTGTGTGTGTGTGTGTGTGTTTACTTCTGTGTGTGTGACGGCAGTGTTTATATTCCACACGACTTGTTTTTCTGCTCCATTGCATTTACACGGCAGCTGTAATAAAATCCTCACCCTTCGCACCTTACCTCCCGTTGCCATAGTGATGCAGATCAGCAGCTTCCCACCTGTGGGTCGAAACCCCACAACAGGCGGAGGAGTTTCTGAGGTGATGAAATGCTTGTGACCTGCTACGGCGAAGTTACGTTTGTTGTTGCTAATTTCAGTTTTAATCATAGACTGAGTACAGAAATGGATCAAGTGAACGTCGGTTTGTGGACTCACATTTTTAAGCCATGAGTTTGGTATTTGAACGTCGCCATGTTGGTTGTTCGGAGCCAGAAGTGACCATATGTGAGGTGTGAGGAGGCGGGTCTAACCCTTGAAGCTGAGGTCACTAGGCTGGTCTCTTTGCAAATCAAACCTGTCAGTCAAACTAATCCCGCCCCTAAATCTTCCTGTTTTTGAAGTCTATTGCTCAGAACACAACAACATTGTTATAAATCTAACGGAGCATTGAACACAAGCAGATGGATTGGTCCAAGATATAGTTGGGTTTTTTTTTATTATTCTTGTCGTTGTTGAAGTTGAATTCATTCAATCCCTTGGGGCCCTCATATATCACGACCAACATTAGGAGAGAAAACATTACATTGATTTTTGCGAGTCGCCTTTTAAAATACTGAGTGATTTGATCATCGGCTGATTTATTGAAGGTACCACATAACAGGCTTCTAGTGAATTAAATAATCAAATCCAAGATATAATGGAGATGAAACAAATCACTGTCATCTCTTATTAAACACGACATTTATAGTAAATGAGCTCATTTTTCTTTGTGCTCCTGTACGCTTGAAACAATTGTATTGACTTTGTATTTTAATGAATAAGTTATGTCTTGCTCATGTCTCCATGACAACTTTGATTCAATACCTACCCACCTGCATCTCACCACCAGCTTCACCAGTTTAACTGCACTCTGGAGAAACCCTCACCTCTCAGTGTGTAACAGCAGGTTATATCCACTGTAGTTGCCGTCTGAGCTGTGGAGGCCCCAGGATGCAACACAGACACTCGGATGCTCTGAGGATGACAGATTACTACAACTGAACCTGCGAGCCATGTGACACGTGAACTTTAGCCATCCTCAGCATGCACAGTTTGAGCCTGAATGAGCCCCTGTCCTCCCTGTGATCACACCGGCCTTACTCCTGCCCCATCCTCTTCCTCCTGGTTCACTGAGCATGCTCGAGCTTGGATTCCCCGTGCACCCAAACCGCTCGGCCTGCTGGGTAGTGAAAGATGCTTCAGATGAAATGTTTAGCCAAGTGGCCCGTGTGCAGAACTGAACTAATCCACACCACCTATTCGCCAGTTACATTTCATCTATTGGTCTTTCTCTCAGTGTCCTCTCTCTCCAATCCCCTCCATTTATTCCTCTGCTGTTCTTTCACCCCCTCTTCTTTCTCCTTGCTTCCATTTCTCATTTACATCCCATCCTCTTCCTCTGTGTGTGTGTTCGGGGGGAAACGGGTTATCTGTTCACCGGCATCAAGACAATGGCACACACACAGTTGGAGCAGATTACTTTGTATTCAAAGCACATGAAAATAATGGTGTGTTTCAGTGCATGTGAATGTGGCCTGCCCGGCGATGACGTTAGTTTTAGCGCTGTATAATTGTCCTTGTCCATGCTCTGTCATTATCAGGCCTTCTCCTGTGTGTGAGTGGAGTGTGAGTGTGAGTGTGTGTGTGTGAGCGAGCTGCGCGCGTGCATGAGTCTATTCAAAGGCAACCACTTCTGCTTTGATTAAACCGCTAATTATCGATCGGGCAGGAACAGACCTACAGAGCTGACATTATCCCTCTCTGCATGGGTGTGTGTGTGTGTGAGTGTGTGTGTGTGTGTGTGTGTGTGTGTGTGTGTGTGTGTGAGTGTAGAAAGCCGACTGCTTCTTTACCAAGTGGCACATTTTGTCAACAGTTATTGTTCAATAAATGTTTGCTTCAGCTGTACTTTCTGTGGAGAAGCAGTACTGACCATACACACCTGCATTTAGACTACAAACAGATATTACTATAAAATTTTGTACTTGTAAAATTGAGATTAAATGCTACAGATGAGGATTGGTAATAGGAGGAGTAAAGAAAACCTTTGGAAAGATTAGGACGTTGTTGAGAGGGTAGTATAATGGTCGTGCATGTGACTGCAGGCAGAAGAAATCTAAACATTGACTGGGAGGGAGTTAACAAAGGGCTAAAGATTAGATTGTGCGGGGAGGAGGTTTGTGTTTGTTCCTGGTCTCGAGAGAGATGTGCTAACATTTCTCACTTAGACAATTAACGTAATTACTGTGCACCATTAGTGACATTTCAGAGGAGTTTTGTTCCTGTTCCGCTGTACTCGACCACTTTTTGGAGCCAGCAGGGAGGCACTAATGTAAAATGTTCTGCTACTGTTTCTGCATTTACCGTATATTCTCTAATAGAGGCTGTGGTCTTTATTTACCTCAGCTGCAGAAGTTAACAGGCCTCTATTTAAAGCAGGCTTGTATTAGAGGCAGGTCTTCAATAATGTGTAATGTGATTAATTGCCTCTAACTGTTTTGAATTAAAAACAGCCCACCCCATCATCGGGTTGTTTTTTTGATAAAATATGAAAATATTCCCAAGAAATCGAGGTTAAACTAGAAAGCACCCAGAGAGCAAAAACCCCCACCAAGGCATCATCCATGTCTGATGCGCACCCAATCATCTGATTGGAGACATTATTATTATTATTATTATTATTATTATTATTATTAATAATATTATTATTAAAATTATTTTACAAACCCTTTGCACATTCTAACTTTTCATCAAGCATCATCTAAATGGTAAATGGAGTATATTTATATAGCGCTTTCATGACCTAAGCTAGGTCTCAAAGCGCTTTACAAGGCAACTCATCCACCCATTCACACACACACTCACACACCAATGACTACTGTCTCCATCAGTCAATATTAGCATGCTGTTATGGTGAATGAAGCTGACATGCTAAATGTTATACCTGCTGCACATTGCCATTTTGTAGTATTTTAGTCTGTTGATCTCTATGCTTTAGTCACACCCACAGACCCATAGGAGTTTGGCATTTGAAAGTCGCCATGTTGGTTGTTTGGAGCTGGAAGTATTTGGGTATGAAGGGAGGATTGAGGAGGCGGGTCCGACCCACTAAAGTTTTTTTTATTCAATAGAATTAAGGTTAAAAAAAGATATATGCAGTGTTATCCTCATTTTATATGTCAAAAGGGTTTTGCGGCTATATGTTTTCTTTTCTGTGGGAAATTGGCTCTTTGCGTGTCTAAGGTTGCCGACCCCTGATCTAAGCTAACCATGCCCCTGAATCCTTCCTCTTATTGAAGTCTAATATCTGCATCGAAAATCGTCACCGAAAAATGATGATTTTTGAATTGACGTCCAGGGTTTTTTTTCAGGTGTACTTCCCTTTTTTTAACCTAGGTATTAAGACCTTGCAGCTTCTTCCATTTCTACACACAGTCTCTGATCACACTCTCACTTGTGTTGCTGCTGCACTGCATTCTGATCAGGTTTCACACTGTGGGCTCTTCTACAGTGGTTTCCTCAGTGGACGATTGTTTCGCGTTGCTCTTCGACCTGATGCTTACTGTTGCATCACCGAGGCCTGCGAAACATCTCTCATCCCACTGCAGCAACAGAACCTGGGCTCTGCTGGAGCAGCTTTCCTTTGGTGGATTCAGGAATCTGATGACTGAACAACTTTTCATCTTGTGAATGTATTTTCAGCTTGACATTGAGAAACAGTGATGGCTGCTGTCAGTCTCTGTGTTAAATGTGTCACTGTCACCTTGTCAGCCTATTCTAGTCTCTTCCTCTCTTTTCCGTCTTGCACTGTGTGTGTGTGTGTGCGTTTGTGTGCACGTGCGTGACGCGTGAGTCAATTTCCCTGTCGGATACGTACTTGATGGAGAAACGCACGCACATGCACACACGCCCTTTGCTGCCAATACATTTCCCGCTCGGCGCACTGATGGAGGCAGTGGAGCTCGACTGACACAATTACACAGGTTCATACCGGAGGAAATGCAATCATTGTTGCCGCGGGTAACGGCAAGCGGGGACAGCCACCTAGTCAACCACCAATATGCATACACACACACACACACACACACACAGACACGCACCAACGCAACACATCGTGTGAACTTAGCTGCCAGATGTTATACAAGTTGCCTTCTTCCGATCACATGAACCCCACAGGTCCTTCAGCGCCCGAGTGGGTGTAACAAGGAAATGAATTTAGGGGTTGACAACATGTGAAGTGGGCCACGCTGCCTTCCTGCTGTTGTGGTGTGTGTGTGTGTGTGTGTGTGTGTGTGTGTGTGTGTATGTGAAACTTTATTTATCAGCTCCACTCTGCCTCCATTCACATTTTTAGCTCCCTTACACTCTCTCTTCAGCATCATTCAGCTGCATCTTTCGTCTCCTTCTTCCTGCCGTTCAGACTTAATCTTCAGCAAGAGCAAACAACAGCGTGTACATGTGTATAGATGCAAATCTGCTAATGAGATTATTATTTGTTATCATAGTTGATAACTGATTGAATGAGTTTTCTTTGCTGTTGCATCTCAGTGCAGGTTGACATTGTTTTACACCTCCACTGAGAATGCCATGTTTTCTTTTAGCAACATTACTGAAAACATCTGAACAAATCTCAACGATCCCCATCCATCATCCCCTTGTCATGGGTGAATGTTTTGGACGATGAACCTTTTATCGTTGAGATCCATAGACTAATGACTAAATTTTACCTGAAGAGCAAATTTGCAGATATTCAAACATAAAATGTCATGTATTTGAATTTACTGTTGTGCTATATTTTCACTTTTCTAGTAATTGTATCAGGACAACAACAATTCCTGTTACTTTATCTGTGTATTGGAAAACCACAACAGCAAACCATGCAGAGTGGTTTGTATTCCCACCAAATGATATCAGATATTTGCAGGGAGTTTCCTAGAAATATTATTACTTCAATTCCTGGTATTCAACTCAAGGACATTGCATGCAATTACCCTGGAAAGAATCTGAATTCATTATCTTGAAATTTTGTAGGAGTTTGCCTTCAAGTGTCACTTCTCATGCGATCTTGAGGCTTAAATCTGGTTTCTGTAGCTGTTCAGTGTCTCCCAGATAACTGGTGCTGAGCAGGTAGTGTCCTGTGTAAGTTTTCAACTTTATGACTAAAAAACTTTATGCTGCTTCGAGAAATACCACAATCTTGAATTAATATTGGACTAACTGCATGTTGGGTTCATTTAACCTAGTAAGATGAGCTGTTTTTACTCAACATTTGGTTGTTTCACTCAACATTTGGTTGTTTCACTCAACATTTACTTGTTTTTGCTCAACATTTGGTTGTTTCACTCAACATTTGGTTGTTTCACTCAACATTTACTTGTTTTTGCTCAACATTTGGCTGTTTTTACGAATTTTTTATTGTTTATTTCCAGTATTTTATGCATCAGACAAAAACAATCCATCTTACTGGGTTAAATTATTCCAGCATGTAGTTAATCCAGTAGTCACCCAGTCCTGGATTAAAACAAGCTCGCATCTTTTATTATGTATAAAAGTCTGGTTGTGCTTCAATTATTTCACACCTTGAGTTAAAAAAAAAATAACACAAAGCAAGTGCAGGTGTAACTGCTTCCCCCCGTGGTGTCTAACAACAAATGCAGCTGTGTCGTAATTAGCAATGCTACCAGTGTGAGTTGGAGTTAAAGCTAACACACTGCTACTAATGGAGTGGGAATGTTTGTTTACAGCGATTATACCAGTGCTCTTGTTTACCTGTGAAGATGCTCTGTGTTTGTTCTCTGCTGATATTATTATAGGATTATTAGGATTATAACAGAGGGGAGTTTATTGCAGGGTACCCTCAGTTGGGTTGAAAACAACTCCACACACATACAGGCTATGAGTGTGTGTGTGTGTGTGTGTGTGTGTGTGTGTGTGTGTGTGTGTGTGTGCATATGGTTGTTTGTGTGTGTGTGTGTGTGTGTGTGTGTGTGTGTGTGTGTGTGTGTGTGTGTGCGCAGCAGTACAAACAGCACGGCCCACTTGTTTTGTCTGGCTTTGACGTCACCAAAACCCACAACAGTCATTATCAGCGCAAGCAGATCTCTCCTGTCTGTGCGAGTCAATTGACATGATCCGATTGGCCGCCGGACGGTCCTCCGTGATCACCAGGGGCAACCGGCAGTATGATCTCTTGTCACTGTAACAGATGTGTGGAGCCAGAGGTGGGAGACAATGACAGAAGGAGACAGGGGGAGAAAATACATAGGCGGGGTGGAGGTGAGAAGAAAATGAGGTTCTTGCTGAGGCGCGTGAGAAAAACACCAAGTGCACCAAAGACGGCAGGGAAACCAGCGACTAATGGTTTTTCTGTGTGTGTGTGTGTGTGTGTGTGTGTGTGTGTGTGTGTGCCTGGTCGGCCTTGTGGTTGACGGACGGCTTGTCAAATGTGCCTCGCTCCAAAGGGCTCGTGGGGCTTTCTGCACAGCAGCACACGCGTATTGATGCGATAGAGAGCTCATTCACAACAGCCTCTTTCTCCTTGAATGAGGGCCTTAAAACACACTTGCGGCACATGCGCTCTCACCAAAACACACACACGGATGAAAGAGCGCATGAATGGAGAGCTGAAAAAAGGAGGAGGAGTGTGTGGCGAAGGTTTAATGTGGTGGTCGGTGTGAAAGGCAACCCGATGTGAAATTCCCAGGTAGGCAGGTGTGTTAGATGGAAACATGGAAATTGATTCATCAGTGGATTCTGTGGAAATCTGGAAATGGAAATCTGTGAATGAGTCTTGAGTGTAAATATAAGACTCTGACAAAAATTAGAAAGAAGTGTTTAATCAACAGAACAAGGTTAATTGAGTGATCTACAGACATGATTGGACTGTCGACTTGCTTACTCCAGTTTATAATTTAGATTTGTTTGTAAAGTACTACAGTACATGGTGCTTTGCAGAAGGGAACAGATTAACCCTTTATTGTGCCAGTTACCATATTTAGTACCTTCAGCGGACTACAAAAATGGCATCGTCACAACCCCTTTGTGATTCAACACAACCACATTTTTTAGAAAAATATTGACCCAAGACCAGCAAGTAACCATATATGGTAAATTCCTTGACCCTGGTTTTCAACATAACAAAAATAATGTAAAACCTAACAAAATCAAAAATGTTTAATGAAGTCACAAAATAAAAGAAATTTGTGTAATTTCCTCCAGTAACCCCCCAGAGATGAAATATTGAATTTCCAAATGTTTCAGTGAGTGCACTATAAGGGGTCAAAGAGGAGATTAGTATATAGGAGATTTTTTGAGATTCAGCGTGGCCATGTTGTTTTTTTGTAGCCAGAAGTGACCATATTTGGATAAGAAGGGAGTAGGCGGGTCTAACCCTTGAAGCTGAGGACACTGTCCTTGAGACTGGATTTCACTGGTGATTGAGCCTCCAAACCACCTGTAAATCATCAGAGACCAGACCTGTCAATCAAACTAACCACGCCCCCAAATCTTCCCCTTCTCTCAGCCTAATATCTCCTTAATGATGAAATGATTTTCAGATGGACCAGATCACTGAGAAGAAGAGATGACTTTAGCTAATGACATCAGAATGACTTATGAAAAAACTGTATTAACTGAGTATTTGAGGATTGATGATGAAGATTTTTGAATTGAAGTCAATTGGACACAAAAGTGGCCATCGGGGGTATTAAATTTTCTTGCACTTCCTCGTTGGTTCCACTTTTGAGACCCGGTTGCTATGGCAATGACTTGATTGTGTAAACACACCTGTCCCTAAGAGAGCTGCTACCGTAGCAACAGGCTGAAATCTTTTTGCATGACTGATACATCCACTGACTTTGTGTAATATAAGCAGGTTGTAAATAGTGACAAGCTTGTAACAATGTATTCCCATACTCACTCATCTTATTGAACAGTCGAGCTTCTTTTAGCTTAATAACCCACAACAGCAAACAGTAAAATCAGCTTGTATCTGGAGACAAGTGGAACAATTAGCAGTGGACTAAGTCATAACCTGGTCTCTTTTCCATGAGCAGATTGATGTGGAGTGCAAAGTTTCAGTGCTCAGCCTGAACTTCAGAACAGTAAAAACAAAATCTCTGGCAGAGGATGTCAAGCCTTCAGGGTTTAACGGGACTAAAAGGTCAGATAAATAGCACAGAGCTGGGCCACGAAGCTTGGGGTGTTAGATTTAATGCCTTTGTGCATTTAACAGGCTTTATAAAGTCTGGATTTGTGTCAGCTGCTGGTAGCCTGGGTGTTGGGCAGCATGAGAAGGCAAAGGGAAGACAAGGAGGAGGGAGAGGAGATAAGGATTGAGACATGTTTACTCTAATACATCAGTGAAGCTGAAGGCGGATCGACACAGGAGTCAACACTCGGTTCAGGCAGATTAACTCGCTCATCTTCATTCATCACCCCGCTTGTCTTCACAACACAAACACATACACACTCATTCAGAGCGACAGAGCTGAATGTGAACTTCCAATTATTTCGCCTCATATTAATATCGAGATTGTGATTGAGGTTTGATCAGTTTGCGTATTAGAAACAAAAAATGTGGAATGATTTTCAATCATCGTGATGTTTCTGAGTGAATAAATAAAACAAAATTGCTAATGTTCTAATGTTACACTTGGCAGATCCAATTACATTACTGCTGCAGTGTAATTTTCTGCATATTAAGAGCATCAGATACAGACTGTACCTGTTGAAAATGGGATGTTAGAGCCAAAATAACAGAATTCACAGAGTGTTAAATCTAAGGTTTTAGTAGACTGATTCTTTACTTCTTTCTTGCTTTTGGTGCAAATCATTTCTGAATAGCTATTTCCTGGGCAAAATTATAGAAATATGGTACTGTGCTGTATAGTGTTTGGAAGTTGAATAATGGGTTAGGGTCTGGGTTCAGGGTTGAGGATTTGAGGACAGGAAAGGGTGGTATTTTGAGATGAGACTTGCTGGGGACACCACCTGGTTTCCTGTAACACAAATTTTACACACTGTTGTTTATGTAAACATACTGTGTATAGAATGGACGAAGCCAACGTAATGTAACCTTTTGGTTTGTGAATTTGTGGTTTGAAGCCAGGAGTTTGGTGTTTGGATGTTTTGGAGCCAGAAATGACCATATTTGGAGCTTTGGAAGAGTGTGAAGGCGAGTCTGACAATGGAAGACAAGGACGCCACCCACTGTGTATGACACTTAAATTCAGGTCCATTGAAAATGAGCATTTTTGAATAGAAGTCAATTGGAGCCAGAGTTTTTTGGAGCCAGCATCTAGTGGCTATCAGGGGTATTGCAATTTTTATGCATCTCCACTTTGGCCTCGGTTGCTTCATGTATTTATGTATACAGTCTATGATTGTCTATGTTGATGCACCTATTACTGATGACTATAATTATGTATGATACAGCCAACTTTACCACAGACTTGACACTACTGGATGTAGCAGTTTGTTTCTCAGCTCTCTGTTGTGTTCTGTGAGGGTGTTAACGTTGGCATTGTCCAGCAAGCTGTGGGAGCATCACGTGACTCCTGTTGTGTGTCCACAGGGGGGCGTTCTCAGAGGTGGTCCTGGCCCAGGAGAAGCTGACTGGCCGGATGTTTGCGGTGAAGTGCATCCCCAAGAAGGCTCTGAAGGGGAAAGAGAGCAGCATCGAGAACGAGATCGCCGTGCTGAGGAAGTGAGTGCTGCGACACAAATACACACACACACACACACACACACACAGACACATAAGCCTACTAATTCCCGGTTACCGGGGCAACTGTGCATCTCCTCTCTCTTCTACGCATCATACCCCCCTCATCAACCCCCGCCCCCAGGTCACGATCCACAGCCCAGCTACCACACATGTGAACACATACAAAATATACACATCAGGACTGAAACTTGTGTGTTTCTCTGTCACAAAACAGCTGCACAACATTAACAGGAATGGGGCTGTTTGGTATTCTGTGTGATTTATTAGAGAGGTTACAGACGTTTTTATTTTATTACTCAAAAGACAAGATGTTTTCGGAGCATCAGTGCTAACTATATATCTCTAAATATACAGTAACATTTCTTATAGTGTAAAACTATGGGTTTTAATAATGTGGGTGTTTCATGGACAGATGTTTTCCAGTTGTTGTTCCAAACACTAAAAGATGCCTGTTGCACATCCTCGAGGCATCATAAATAGAGAAGCAGCAGAATCCATAGCACCACTGAAATGTGTAATTGCAGCTTTTCTGAAGTGCTGGTGCTGGTAAAAGCTGCGAGTCTTGATGTAGTAGCACATGTCAAGTGGTGTCGATGTGCTGATTGGCGCCACCGGGGTGTGTGCTGGCACCGCGAGCCATACAGAGGGGCTGGTGTTTTGACATGTGTCATATGCCACCAAGTGTGTGTGGTGGTTAGACTTTTCCAGATTTGGGGGTATTGGAAATGTCTTATTTATTGGGAAACAACAAGCCCCTAGAAACAGCACTGACAGCTCAGAGCACCTCATTCATATTTCAAACCATGAGTCCAGTATTCTGCATCCTGTGAAACTTTTTGTTATGTGTGCAGGTTTTATCAGAATGAATGAGCTGCCATGTTTGGATACGTGATGCAGTGTTTAATGCAAGTAGCTCATTCCCATGCAAGTGCAGTAAAGTGTACTTCTTGCAGAAAACTTTCATGATGGCGTTCTCTTACATATAAGCATGTAACCACACAATTACACAGAAATATCAGAGCGTTCGGCTTGTGTACACTGTGACAATACAAATGTATTATGCTCTGAAATACAATAACTTTGCTAATTTGGCTGTACAGCAAAACATTAGGGAAAATGAGAATGGCCACCATAATGAGGGAGAGATGCAGAGTTTCATAACGAGTGTCATTACTGTAAACGACCAAGAGAGCAGACTGCCGGTCTCCAGCAGTCTGTGCAGCGAGGGGAAATCTGTCGGATCACTTGATGGCAACAAAACACGAAGATGTAGCTGTTGTTCTGGGGAAAACAGACCTCGGCTGTTCAGAGATTTCGGTGGCAGCAGATAGGGGAAAGAATGGTTAATTATAAATGGACTGCATGAGATCAAGGCCATCAGCATCAATGTCATCCTCAATTACCATGGTACAACATCTTCTAATATTTTCTTATATTCTAGGTATTTCTGTTGAAATAACTTGAAGATCTGGTAGTCCTGACATAAAATGACCAGTAGAGCATTGCTAAATCATCCAGAAAGAGTTCCAAGTAACAAATAGATGGGTAATAACCTGTTTCCTCCACATTGCTGTTTGTTGTTTTTTACATTAAACAGTCTGGAGATAAACAGTTTGCTTCATAATTCCTTTCTTAGTTAACTGATTACCAAAATTACTGTTGGCAATTGGTCAGTTTATCATTTCAACATTTATTAAAGCTGAGGAGATATGAGATTCATCTGTGTCAAAGAAAAAAAAAATAGAGATGAACTGGCACACACTCAGGCAGCACAAAACCTCCATCAGGGCATAATCCAGTTGTACTGATACAATAAACTGAACACTGTTGCCCCCTTGTGGTGAAACAGTAACAGCATCTTTTTAAAATGATGAGGATTTTTGTGGGTTTTTCCCCAACAGGATCCTCTGATCTTGCCTAAAATATAATCATTTGCTCCTTGGATAATATCCTATGAACAAAAATGTTTCTGTAATGTTACCAACAAACAAAGCAGCTGAGGCAATAATGCCACATATTTCATCTTCGGGTGTGCAGCCACTTCAAGTAACAGAGGGAGATTTCCATGAATGAGAACAGCTAACTGCAGCATAAAGTCTGTAATGTATGAGAGGCTTTTCTATTTTTTCTCAATGCACTGTGGCTCTCTATTGCCATTACACTCAGCCTGTTTTCTGCCAGCCCTTCATTAGCCCAGGCGAAGCTTAAATACACACACATTATCCTTTTTCAATCTGTCCACACGTGTGTGTGTTTATGAGTCATGTCTTGGCTGTACGTGGTTCTTCGCCTGCCTGCCGTCGCAGCAATCGTGCGCTCCGTAATAAGTGTTAGATCCTCACCTGCGCACCTGCTGTGTATTCCTGTGTGTGTGTTGGACCAGGGGGAATTACCTCTGTTCACAATGCAAAAGATGATTAACCCACACACCCACACATACAAAATCCATTGTGTTTCTACAAGGTATTAGGATAACGAACATGCACCTACACACTTGCACACACACACACACACACACACACACACACACACACAGAAGGGTGGAAACACCCTCATCACGCTGCTGTAACCATGGAGAAATCCAGGAAAGCAACAATCTTCATCGTAGTCACCAGAGTGAAGATGCTCTGCTAGCAGTTAAGCAGGTGACATCACCTCGGGGTCCAATCAGGAT
>OOFC01051233.1:9978-23491 GCA_900323345.1 Pseudochromis fuscus
TGGCCTGGGGAATGTTCTCCCACTCGTCTACAACAGCTGTATGCAGCTCCTGGACCGCAGAAGGCACTGGCACTCGGTGACGTACACGTCTGTCCAGAACATCCCAGATGTGCTCGATGGGCGACATGTCGGGTGAATACGCTGGCCACGGAAGAACGGCTTTGTAAACCACTAATCGTCCAATAGTGGACACCTAGACGTCCCGCAATCATCCGAAGTGACTCTCGAGTCTGCAGCATGCCAATGGCACATTCCCTCACGACTGCTGGCATCTGTGGCATCTTGTTGACAGGACACAATGCACGGTTTGCACCGGCTTTTTATTGTCCCCAGTCTAAGGAGTGGCCATGACATGGTGACGCTGCTTGTTCAGCGTGTTCGCAAGACACACATGGCTGACCAACAGATTTACTCAAAATAACCACAAATTGCAGTCACGTGGAATATCAACAAAACAAAGCCTCCAACAATTATTCAGTATGACCACAAACAAATCTTGCATGTTGTGACCTGATTGAGCAAACTGCAAAAAAATAACACAACAATATAACATGTTGCGTTTATAATTTGGTTCAGTGTATTTTCAATTTTTTTCTACTATTTCAACTTTTTTCAACTATTTCTACATTTTTTAATACAATTTTCAGCAATTTCTTTCCAGCTTTCAGCATTCACATGCATTTTCTGCAGGAAATGCATTTTTCTAGTTAGGAGTTGAAATGAGTCACAAGACTGTGACTCATTTCAATTAACATGTTGTTGCTATGTTGTACTGTTTTTGAGTTATAACAGTTATAGTGTTAGAGTTGTGTGTGCTGCCTGTCAGGTTTAATAATGTGTGTGGATTGCACACGTGACCAGCAGAGGGCAGCAGAGCAGAAGAGAAATCCAAAGAGGAGGTTGCTGCTCTGTGCAGCTTTCTCTCTCATTGAGTTCAATGGAGAAAGCAGTCAAACCCACACCTGTTTGAGCTTCCACTGTGCCAACATAGTTTAACCTACAAACCAAATTAAAGTTTTAAATGAGTCATGAGACTTTGATCTTTAATTCTTGTATTTACATGTTTTTAGGGCCCGAGCCCTAACCAGGGCCAAGGGCCCTATTGTAATTGTAGCGTTTCTTTCTTTCTTCTTATTATGCCACTTTGAGGCTTAATTTGACCCATTTAAACATGCTCAAAAACTCACCAAATTTGGCACACACATCAGGCCTGGTGAAAATTTTGATAAATTACAATAGGGCCCTTGCTCCTGGTTAGGGCTCGGGCCCTAATAATAATAAAAAAGTCATTAATGGATATTACAATACATAAAGCTGTATTGACAAAGTGTCTGAACATGACTGACAGATAGCATTTGAATACAGTTTGAATATGAAAAACAAGTCTAGAGAATATGACACACCTGCACCTAGATATTTACAATAATGAATATTTTACAACATGAGCACTGCTGCTGTACCAACATATGACACCCTTAGAAATGAAAATAACTACATCAAATACATTCTGATGACCAAACATTATTTACAATACAGTACTGACAAGAGTGCAGTGTAACACATGGAAAAGATCTTCAGGTGACTAATGATAAATAAATGAGATAAAGGAACAGAGAAAAAAGAGGGACATCAAAGAAGAGGACACAGCCTCCTTCTTCGTGTCAGCTGTTTGTCAAGCTTGAGGAGGAGAGACAAGAAGTTCCTGTTGGGGTAAATGGCTCGTTTTTGGACAACATGCCTCACAGCATCTCCCAGAGAAAGACGCTGCTGGAGCATCAAGTACGCCAGGACCAATGTTGCTGATCGACTCATACCCATGATGCAATGCACCAGCACCTTTCCTGTGGAATCAGACAGAAATGATGAAGAAAACAGAAAATGAGACATAAAAAAGTATCAAGCTTGATGGTGTCACATTTATTATTTATTTATTTACATTCAATTTACCATCTTTGCTCTTGAGAGCTTTATGTATGAAGTCAGTCGCAGATTTGAAGTACTGACCAATGTCAAAGTGGTCTGAATCTTCTGCTGGGATGCCAAAGTAAATGCAGGTGTTCCCATAAAAACTCTGGTCACCGATGCTGCCCTGCATGGAGTGTGCTGCATTCAGGACATGAGTGATACTAAGCTTATGTAATGTCTTTCTATTCTGTGCCACAGCCCTGGGGAACACACAAAAATACAGGATAACATGGATATAATACAAAACTGTATCATGGTATTATAAGTATTTAACCTTTATAAGCAGTATAGATTTACCGCAGTTGTAAGCAGACACATGTTGATAAGTGTATATTTATGTAAATATTTGTAAACTCTATGGGCAACAATGAGTGGAAATGGAAACAGATTATGAATGACATTATACATAATTGTTGTAATATTTTACAAATTATTAATCACTTGGCTTTACATCTCTTAAAATGCCTTTAAATGTACTTACAGCTACAATCTAATTTATTTTGGGCATAAAACTGTTTTGGGCATGATAGAGACATAAAGTACAGTGTATCCAGGTACATAAATCCTGCATTTTAACAAGCTAATAAAGCTGATGATATTCTCTCTTGCAGAGCTCAAGAAGATGATCTTTCCACTGATAAAACGGGACACTCACACATTTCCTATGTACAGGTTGGGCCAGACTTCATCCACTGATGTGAGCTCCAGTGTACAGGAATCCAAGATGTGCTCCAATTCTTTAATGAGCACTAGGTCCTGTAGCTGGTTGCTCCCTGACATTCTCCACCCGACACAGAGCGCTCCTTCAATAGACTCCCGCACTGCCGCTGTCTGTGGCCACTGTCCCTTCACCAGCAGAGTGTACAGCTTGGTGAGAGGCATGAGCAGGTGGCTGTTTGAATGCAGCCTATGCTCCAAAATTAGCCTGCTGGGTTCAGTGTGCTCAGTCTGACTGGATGTGGAGTTATTTTATGTTGCTGTTGCTATTGATTTGTGTGTTCACTGTTGCCAAAGCTTCGGGGGAGGGGAGACAGTGAGGACACATTAAAAGAGGACATGGAGGAGGGTATAGCTGAACACTGTTTATACATATTTAATGGTATAAATGGAGACATACTTCAGTTGGACAAGTACGGAGAAGGCACACTTATGAATTTCTGATGAAGTGCTATTTCTTGCTTTGTGCAATTTGGCTCAATAAACCTTTACTCCTGCACTTTTTGGTCCATTAGGAAAAATCCAGTGTTTCTGTTGCACACAGCATATTGAAGACAGAAGACTGAGGTGATGATGAATCATCAGGTATGCCGGGACCAAGGCAGCTGAACAACTCACACCCACAGCACAGTGCACAAACGTTTCCATGAAAATCATAAAAGACACAAGCACAAAGGGACTGAAAATACAGATAACACCACCTTCAGCATGGTGGATGAACTCAGTAGCAAGGTAGAAAAATGGCAAAAGGTCAAATGTTGGCAGGTCATTGGCGGGAACTCCGTAGTATTTCACAGTGGTTCCATAGAAATCATCACTTCCTTTACAGCAGAGTTTACCATGCGAGGCATTCAGCACGTGAGTGATGCCCAGCTGCCAGAGCCCAAACTTGTCATCAGACATGAACCTGACCCAAAAACCAAATACAAGGCTTTAGTAATAATAGAGACAAAAATACATGAAAATAAAAGAAGCAAGTGATACTCACATGTCCCCCAGAAATAGATTCGGCCACATCTCATTTCCATGGTGACAAGACCATGGAGCTGAATGTAAAACCTCCTCTAGCTGCTGCAGAGATGGGATCTGCCACATCCTTTCTGAAACCCCCACTGCACATGTGCCCTTTTCCTCTTCTTCTGGATCTGTGTCACTCACATTTCTCTGCTCCGAATCTTGTCTATCACATTTCACTCTTATCACAGTACCTGAATTTGACTTTCTGTCAGTCATTGCATCCACAGTGCATACATGTTTGTGTTCAATAGTCAACTTGCTGTCTCCTTCCTATGCTTTGAGTCTGTTTCAGCGACAACCTCACTTCACTCAGTGTCTGACTGTCAAAAACAGGTGGGGCCACTTTGGCACAAAGTCAAAGTCTCTTGTGAAAAACATTATCTGCAATCAAATCCATGTTTCGCCTGAGTGTGACCAGCAGATGTCAGTGTGCTTTAAGCAGCAGCCCGGAAATCAGCCACCAGCTCTTCTTGACTGGTGTGGTTGATTATTGTGTCTTCCTGTTTGGTGTTGCTTAGTTGTCAGAAGTATGTTGGACATGAAGCTCTCCTCTGAGTGGTAGAACAAACCACACCTGACAGCACCGTGACATTGGATTTATGGTAAGAGTGACAATTACTGTTTATTTTAATCTTTTAAAGTAAGTTTGGTACAACAAAATGTGCCTTCTGTGACTTCTCTTTTCTGAATTGAACATGTACCCTTCTACCTTTTGCTTATGTGGACATAATATAGTTTAAATGGTTTCACACCTTCCTAAAAATATGGTTTAACTCATGCTGAAATGTTGCAGTGTGATACTACATTGTTGCTCGGTAGCTGATGAGACTATGAGGGCTTTGCTAAACTGTGTCACACTGAAGGGCTTTCTATTTCTTTCTTTTCTTTATTTCTTTATTGAATGGGACAGCATGTATTAATGAACGGCAAATGCCGTAAATACACCAGATTTAGCTAAATGCTAATTTCCATCTGTAGTCCCATTAAAAGGGAAAAACAAGAAGAAGACCAACAGCATCAGATACAGGAATATGAATAAAAAACTGATAAAATACATGAACGAACAACACAAGACATTACATTACATACAAGTACAGTGTTAAGTGCATCTAAATACTAAAGTGCAATTAGTTATTGCTTATGTGCAGTCACTATTAAAACACACAAAACCAGCAACACACATGCACACACGCATGAACACATGCACACCCACACGTAGTTATGCAGCAGGTTAAGATATTACTAATGTTGACAACTTTGTGTACTAAGTAGCCATTCCTTAAGCTGTTTTTTAAATAAGACAAAGGTGGCGCTGTCCCTAACCACCACTGGCAGAGTGTTCCAGCTTGTGCAGCCCAGGCTCTCACAGTTGTGTGTCACCACTCACTGTGACTCAGTGTAAGCCAGCCAAACAAGCTGATATGGCACTTATATATCTCAAGTAAATCCTCAGCAGAAAGGAGCTGCAGGATGTTGCCAGTGGAATCTAGATTCATTTCTCTTTGAGGGAACAGAGCAGCTTGTGCCGGTGAGTTACTTTAGATTTCAGACTTGATTAGCTGAGATAACTGTTCTTCTGTAAGGATCCTTCACTGGCCTAGAATGCATTGTACAATCTGCATTATTTATCAACTACATCAATCATTACTTTGTGTGATGATCAATGGGAGCTTTCATTACCAACCTAAAGCTAAAGATTTGTTTGAACTATCATTATGTCATCCATGAAAGTATGTCATATTAGGTGTTACTGCTCAATCTAAAACTCAGTGTTAGAAAATAAAGATCCACTATCGACAAGTTACAAAATTATAATATTTAAGTTGTTTAATGGTATTACAATATTAAAATTGTCACTTTGTTCCTAGTAAGCGAATCGAGCTTAAACGATTAGTTGATGTGTTGATGAGAATAACAGCATGATGTCATTATTAAGCTTAATTGTTGCACATTTGATGATTCCAGCTGTTAAATTAATGCTTTTACCAACCCTTGTTTTCACTATCAGTTAATCTGCTGAGCATTCTTTAATTCTTCAATTAGATGTTTGTTTTTTTAAACATCAGAACTGAGTAAAACATAAATGTCAGTTCTCATATCCCATTTGTTGAAAATAAGTCTACCAAATATTTAATATTTCTGATTGGAAAAACAAAGTAATTTATGTAGCAAAAATGTTCCCAGTTAACTTTTTTTTAAATCCATCCGCTAATTGATTTATCCACAAATCATTCAATCAACCATCTCTTGTAATATTCAGAAGATTAGTAGTCTTATTGAAACCTTATTATTATTATAATCTAACTAATAGCTAAAAGTCCTGCAGGTGTCATTCATTGCTGATCACAGAAAACTCTTTTTTTTTTTCTTTTTTTTTTTAAGTCAGTATCTAGGGTGTAATCAACATATAAAGTATCACTCCAACCACTCCCAGCAATACAGTCATGTTTGTGTAGCCTTATGGACCTTTGGAGCAGTAGGAAATACAGAGCGAGCAGCACCATGGTGAGCTTATCAGAAGGTCAAAGGGCAAAAACAAGGGAAAAAAGCTGAAGTGGCAAAGAGTGCTTCATCAGTCAGCAAGTACTGTAACAAAGCAGGAAAGTAGTTATTCTGGATGGTTCATGTAACTTGTAAGGTTGGTAACTTGCTGTATTTGTATTTTCATTTTTTTACCTCCGCCAAGGAGGTTATGTTTTGCCGGCGTTTATCTGTTTGTCTGTCTGTTTGTCTATCTGTCTGTTTGTCTGTGTTCAAGATAACTCAAAAACTTACGGACGGATTTTGATGAAATTTTCAGGATATGTTGGAAGTGGGAAAAGGAAGAACTGATTTCATTTTGGGGATGATCCAGGAATTTTTTTTAAGGATTTTCCTCGCAAAGTCTCTCCTCGAAGGTGTCCATCTTGATATGCTAGCGCAAGCGCAGTGCAGTTGCTTGTACTGATTTTGACACGAGCAGTTGCTCGCACCCTCCGCGCCCAGGCGACATGCTCACATTTTTGGAGCTGTACGCTGACGCCTCCGCGCCTGTCCGCTCGAGCGCTTCCTGACGTGTTCCATCACATTTACGTGACGCGGACTCTCGTGCATCAACGCGGACATGCGGACATGGAAAGTATCAATTGGCCTTAACAGTGCTTGACGGAGGTCTGCCCTCTCAGAGTGCTTTTCTAGTTTGATAAATTAGTAGCGGGCTCCGTTTCAGAAAGGAGGTTCAACAAACTCCGAGTCCAACCCTCATCTCTGACATGATTCCAAGATGGGAAACTCAGTTTTGCCTCCAGAATATTGACAATATTGTAAGGCCTTGACCTAAATATGTAAAATCCTGTGATACGGTTTCATTGTGATTTTTTACTGTTCTAATAAAATTGAATTGAAAAATGGGAAGGTGACATAATGTAATGAAGGAGGTAGAGAATGAAAACCCATCTGGTCAGGGTCTAAAATTAATCTTTGACTTCGATCATGGATCAGAAAGTGGGAATGAAACCCTGTGGTCAGCAGGAGGGAGGAGATTCAGAGAAGCTTGGGGTTTGCTGAACAGAATCTGTTCCTGCAGTAACTGACTCAGAGTTGAAGTTATCCCTCTTTCTGGGACCGTAAACTGAGTTAAAGTTTCCTAATAAACCCACTTTCTGGAAGAGACCCCTGAACTGCACTGAACACACAAATCGCTCCAAGGGTCTGACACAAAGACAAAGACAGACACCGACCTGAATGTGAAATACTGGTGTTTATTTGTTGGCACATTTATATTACAATCTTCAGTCTTCTCGCACTGGTTTTATTCCACAGTCCCAAATGACAAAAGAGAGGAAAAGAATATTCCAGTGACGCATACACCTTGGAGAACACAATTACAACAAGTATGTAACTTCAAGGCTGAGGTCAACGGCTAGAAGTGCACACGTGTTTAGTTTGTTATTCAATTGCAAGTGTTTTTTTTGTTTG
Organism: Pseudochromis fuscus; assembly: GCA_900323345.1. NCBI lineage: Eukaryota > Metazoa > Chordata > Actinopteri > Pseudochromidae > Pseudochromis > Pseudochromis fuscus. The sequence goes on from OOFC01051233.1 coordinate 17,635, forward strand.
TTTTTTTTTTTCAAAGAAGAGAGGGGCTGTTATTTATTTATTTCCTAATCAAAGTATATTGTTTCAGTCATTGAGCTGATAAAATAGTCCGACCATCATGCTAGCGGACACTGAATGTTACAATCCTCAGCTGCTAAGTTATGTGCTTTTAAATACTTTTTGCTTCGGCCACCAGATGGGGCCAGCCGACCGACGTGGCAAAACAGAATTCAACCGTTTAGTTAAACTTTGGTAAATTAAAACAAAGTGACTTCATTTGAAGCTCCTGTTGTTTCTAGAATAAGTCCAGGAGCTTCAATGTCGTACAAAAGAGACCATTTTGAAAGGGTGGATAGATAAATGCATTCATCTTAATTCCAGTGCCATTATGTGGAAACATTTACTTCAAAGATTCCTGCACTCCAGCCTTAATCACTATTTATGACAGAAACTGCCTGATTTTTAGTAAGAAGGGTTAAAAAAAAAAAAAAAAGAAGAAGAAGAAGAAAAAAAAAAAAAAAGACATTAATCCTTACTGACCAAAGTCAAAGTGCGTCCTCTGGCTATAAAGGTGCTGTGTTAGCTATATACAAGACATTGGCTTGTCAATAACACAACAATGAGATTAAAGAACAGAACAGAAAATAATGGATAAAAGAACAAGTGGTCATTAAGAATTAAATCACTGGCTGTTACTTGTGGAAATCCTCCTCACATTCATTTTGACAGTACCTGTCACCAACAATATCCAACTGGACAGAATTCAACCGTTGCCAATTTATTCAGTTGCCAATTTTACAGGTTCACCCGCATCATACTGCACATGTCGATGAAGGTCTAATAACACACAAAACCTTGTGTGACGTGCCGGGAAGAGGGCGCTGTAAATCCAAAGACTTTGGATGCCACACCTTTCTGATACACAGCAGTAAAAACCAGTTCAAAGTCTCAAGACAGGAGGAGACTTCTGACCCCATTTCACCAACACTGGTGGTCAGACAAAAAGGGTTTCTGTGTATTACTGAAGGTCAACATCAGGATTTCATCTGAAGTCATTTGTGCTGAGACAGTGATGGCCACCACACAAGATGCATGGCTGGAAAAGTCACCCCAAAAAGTCCTTTCCTACACCAGTGTTGTTCCATTAGTTGTCATTAGATGTCACTTCTTACAGTCATTTCCCATAAAAGGGTTTATAGACGTTCTCTTGAGAACTGGTGGAGAACAAAACAGAGCAAAATGTGAGCAAAAATATGGACTTCAGTTCCAAACACATGCTAATATTTCTATCTGGTGGACAGGCAGTGGGATAGGCGGCCATATTAAATTACAGTGACAATATGGCAGTTTTGTATTTGCAGCTCAAATAAAGCTGTGAGTAAAAGTTACATTTTGGACAGAATATCACAGTATTCATTAATTCATTATGGGAAAGACCGAAGAAGGAATCCTCCTGTGGGAACAGACTGGAGCTAGTGGCACAGCAGCTAGTTTGAAAAGACTTAACAAATCTGTGGTGGGGGGGGGAATTTACAATTACAAATTTGTTTTCTGTTATAAATAGGCTTTGCAATCTCACCAACATCCACATTCCTTGTTCTTTAGCCTCAGATGTACTGTACGCTATCTCAGGAGAAACTTCCCCGACAGCTTCAAAGCCAACGCGACAAGTTCGATCAGTTTTTTCCAGCCTCAGATGAAATGACATGTAGCACTCACAGATGTGCAAGAGGTGTTTTGTCATTTGTACTCACCTTTTGATCTATACAGAAATAAACAATTTACAATAAAAACCTCTTACATGCTATCTACAGCGCCTCCAGTTTCACAGTATTGAGCCGGCTGCCTCACGCGTAGCCACATCAAGGCCAAGTGACGCAGCTCGGCTAAAGAGACTTTTGCCAGACATTAGAGAAAAGAAAGAAAAAAACAAAAACACAAAAAAGAAAAATAAACTAGTATCCAAAAGCATTTTACATTTTAAAAATGAGGTCTCAAACTGTACAAGGCTTGTTTGTTCTGCATCTTGCCAAAGACAGCATTATAGATCCATTACTTTCAATGTCAAGCAGGTGTTCTGAGTGTTTTTGGGGATGCAGATTAAATACTAAAGAAAGAAGGTTTAAAGGGTAAAAAAAAAAAAAAAATCATAACCATAATGAAAAGTGCCCGCTAAAGTCACCTGTGCTATGTTACGAACACAATGTAAACAATTGCTTTAAACCAAACTGAATGTGAGGAGTTAAAATATGGAAATTGTTTTTTAATAACTTAAGTGATATGTGCTGCATTTTGAAATTACAAGTCCATGATTCTGAAATCTACTACTTCTACCCTCGCAGTATGTGGAGGAAGACTTTGTAGTCAGTCACAAGAAAGCATTAAAAAAGAAAGAGAGACAACAAAAAGGATTTAAAAAAGGAGGTAAAGACACTGAGGAAGAAAGGTGGTTCACTTTTACATTGTTATGTTGACATTCTTCCACTCTCTGCACATATACATATATACTGTATACGCTCTGACGCAGTGTGGAGCCTGTAGTGCTTGGCGAGCTTCCCAAATAAGAGAAACACAGTTGACACTTGAAATTGAAAGACTACTGAAATTGAAAGACTACTCGAGGGGGGCCGTTATCCTTCTCAGTAAAAAGACATCAACAACTACGATGAGGAGAGAAATGAAGAAAAGCCAAAGACCGTACTGCGAGTCCATCGCACAGTCAGCATCAGGTCACTCGAGTGAGTGAGACACAAACATTAAGAGTGCTCATGCAAGACAAGTCACTTCCCACAATTCTGTTCATTCCGATATAGACAATATTTCCTATCCTTACAACAGGGGAAGGAGTACACTAATGGGCACATTCATTCACAGAAAAATAACCTAACAGGAAAAAAAAAATAAAAATGGAGGAGACATTAAAAAGACCACCAAAAGCCTTCAGCTTAAGCACTAAGTATACAGTTTTACATTACGACAGTAAAAAGTAGTTCTTGCATTCAATAAACATCACGCTAAGGGCGCGTTAAAGGAGAGAGGGGATGAGGAGGGACGAGGGGACACTTCATGCAGTTGTCAGTAAAAAGAAAAAAAAGAAAAAAGGGGCCAAAAATTACATTTACATTTACAAAGTGTTTCTGACTATTCAACCGACACTTGTCATCAAGTCTGTGCCAACAATTCTGGCACAAAGGAGTTGGCAAGGCAAACCATGTTATTGAGACAAATAAAAGAGAGAAGAGAGAAAGAGAGAGAGAGAGAAAGAGAAATGACACAAGTAAGAGCGCAAGTGGTGGCGAAAGCTCCTGGGGGTGTCAGAGTTGTGGTTTTAGTTATCTGATACCCGAGACGGAGCTCTGATTGATGCTGTAGGTAGGGGAGAGGTCCCCACCTATCGTGGCCACCAATGGTGTTCCATTACTGGTCAGACAACTCTCCTGGAGAGCCTCGAAGTAGGTGGCCTGCACAGGCTTGTGACACTGCAACACTTGTATGGCATCGTCTATTTTAAACCATTCCCTTTTTCTCCCTGTAGACAGAACACAAAAATATATTGTAGGGAAAGTTAGAGAAGCAACACAAGAAAAACAAACAGCATTGTGAAAGTCAAGGTTTGACTAATTATCAGGACTGTGCATAAAGCTAATGTGAAAATCACAAGGGCAGGAACAAAGCTGGTGTTATAATCTCCCCCCGGCAAGCAAACATACACAGAAATCCCTGAACTGTAATATCACTAAGGCCTGGGGGGAAAAAAAAAGAAAAAGAAAGCTACAGTCAAGCATGTGACTGCCGGAGAACTTTGTCCGTATGATCCCATTATTTTGACAAGTAAACAAACAGTGATTTACCAATGTTGACCGAGTCCTCCCAATCCTCCAGCACCTCTGTTACAATAAGAACGTACACATAGGTTCTGTGTTTCCTCTCCTGGTTCTGAGGGAGACAGACATTTGCATATTTTCATTTCTCAATCACAAACATAGCGAACAGTTTGTTGACATTTGGAGTCTACAGCAAACAGGCAGCAGCTCACCTCAAACACTCCGACTAAACGACCTAAAGTCCCCTTCACACCAGCCTGTGAAATTAAAAAATAATGAAACAGTGAGCAAATACTGCCACAGGATACAGACACAACAGATGTTTTGTGCAATGAAATGCAGGCTAATAGTCTGTAGACCAAAAAAACACTGAGCCTTTGAACCTCATGGTGTTTTGTTGAGATGGTGTCAGAGAGGTGCTGTTTTCATTTTCATGGTAATTTTGTAAACTGTAGTATGTGTTTATGCTGCAGTGGATTACATTACATCATAAGACTGTGTTTATCCCTTGTAAATTTACTCCATCTAATTCCTTGGTTGTTGTATAACAACACACAAGTACATACACAAAGACTGAAATCACATCCTGCATGTCCTGATTCTTTAATTATTATCACACTTCACTACACTGTCATCTAAAATAGTTCATACCATAGACTGTATATAGAAATAAGTGCAAAAACCTGCAATACCCCCAATAGCCACCAGATGGTGCTTCCAAAAAACTCTGGCTCCAACTGACTTCAATTCAAAAATTGTCATCATCAGTCATGAAACGGTCAGTTGATACATTTTTTCCAAAAGTCATCAGCTAAAGTTAATTCTTATGATCAGTGATCTGGTCGTTTCATCATTAAGTAGATATCAGGCTTCAAAAAGAAGAATATTTAGGGGCATGGTTCATTTTAGGGTCAGATCCGCCTCCCAACTCCTCCCTCCACATCCAAATATGGTCACTTTTGGCTCATGTTAGCCTCGTCCACTTTATAACCAGGTTATGGCCGATACTGAGGTTAAAAAAATGGATACAATGATATCTGGAAATCCGTTTTTTGAACTTTAATAACCAACTGCAACTTGAACTCCACAAGCTGAAGTAGGGCTGGGCGATGAATCGATTTGATCGACAAATTTAATTTTGTAGTTTAGATTGATTTCTTTAAAGGAAAATCGATTTTATCTTTAACATGCGCTCTCCTCTGGGCTCCCGTAGTTCAGTGTGGGCTCCCCTGTTACTGCTGCGCTTGATACGCAAACGGCATGCAACAGGGAAGAACTCGTTCTGAGAAACGAAATGTGTCTTCGGTTGATTGATTTGGTTTGGGTTTGTGGCGTCAGACACAAAACAATCAGCATCCGTTGCAAAGTGTGTTTGAAAGCGGCTGCTACCAAAGGCAACAGTGCTACCAACTTACTGCGGCACCTCAAACAGAGGCTGCCGAGTGGGAGAGGTGCTGCTCCCTCCGTAATGAACAGGACTGCGGCAGTAGACAGGCTCGTCTTTCCTGCTGAAAACCTTTAGAAAAAAATCCTCATGCAGTACTATGTGATGCTGTTGATTGTACAGTGAATACAGAGGTTTAATGTTGTTCACACAGTAGCCCTTTCGGCGCGGCTAACTAGCCCCCATTAGTGTAACATTGTGTATGGACTGTATGAACGCGTCACGGACAGAGATCCATGTGCTTGTGTTTATTTATTCATGCAAATTTAATGAAAACAGCTTCCACTGGACTTAGCAGCGATATTCTTGCTCGTGACGATTCGTTACTTTTGGCATAATGGCGTGACATCATGTCAGCCCGGGTACCTCAGTTAGTAGAGCATTGGTCTCAAAACGATGGAGTCGTGAGTTGGAGCCTCATATTGGTTGTGATGGTTTCAGTATTTTATCTTTAAATAAAATAATTAACTCTGGATATTCTTTGTGTTTTGTCACTTGTAATCATTAGTTTCTAGCTGGAAGCTTCCAGGTGTCAGATGATGTCTGACTGGGAACTTCTCATGTAAATATTATTTCACATGGTTGTTCATGATGCTCATGATACTTTTCC